>PVKP010031845.1:0-18475 GCA_004027715.1 Plecturocebus donacophilus | reverse complement strand
TGGAGTACAGTGGCGTGATCATGGTTCACTGCAGCCTTGACCTTCTGGGTTCAAGGGATTCTCGCATCTCAGCCTCCCGAGTAGCTGGGACTGCAGGTATACACTACCACACCTGGTGATTTTTTTTTTTTTTTTTGTATTTTTTGAGAGATGGGGTCTCACTGTTTTGCCCAGGCGAGACTCACACTCCTAGGCTTAAGCAATCTGCCTTCCAGGGCCTCCCAAAGTGTTGGGATTACAGGTGTCAGCCCCTACACCCAGCCAGTGCTCGGTATTTTTAATAGTCAGTATTTGAATATAGCAGGCTATCAATAAGTATTTATCCAATAAGTAAATGAATGAATAATGCTCAGGTAACATTATTCATTATTTCAGTGCACATATGTAGTGTTATTGATTGCTTATAGTATTAACCAGTTTTTCTCATTGTAGAGAGTCTGGACAAAAGCTTATATAAGTCTGGATTTTTTTTTTTTTTCAATTTTAAAAAGTGAGCAATGGGCTGGGCATGATGGCTCATGCCTATAATCCCAGCACTTTGGGAGGTTGAGGTGGGTGGATCTGTTGAGTTTAAGATTTCAAGACCAACCTGGACAACATGGCAAAATGCCATCTCTACAAAAAATACCAAAATTAGCTGAGTGTGGTGGTGCACATACACCTGTAGTCCCAGCTACTCAGGAGGCTGAGGATCCCTTAAACCCAGAAGGCGGATGTTACAGTGAATTGAGATAGCGCCACTGCACTCCAGCCTGGGTGACAGAGTGAGACCGTGTCTCAAAAATAAAGGGAGCAATGAACATAACAGTAAGTCTTTTTTTTTTTAAAATGTAGAATGCCAATAGTTCTAGGAAGAGCAGCTTTTAGTAAATAAGTGTTTTTTATTTTAGAAAAATTTTTGCCTATGATTTTTTTCTGCTAAAAATTAATCAAACTAATTGTGCTTTTTTATAACTTTTTTTGAGACAGAGTTTTGCTCTTGTCGCCCAGGCTGGAGTGCAATGGCGTGATCTTGGCTCACTGCAACCTTTGCCTCCTGGGTTCAAGCAATTCTCCTGCCTCAGCCTCCCGAGTAGCTGGGATTACAGGCACCCACCACCATGCCTGACTAATTTTTTGTATTTTTAGTAGAGATGGGGTTTCACCATGTTGGCCAAGCTGGTCTTGAACTCCTGACCTCAGATGATCCACCATCTTGGCCTCCCAAAGTGCCAGGATTATAGCAGGTGTGAGTCACCATGCCTGGCTGTGTTCTATTATAACTTTTTAAAAATTAATGAATACAAATAAAATGCTGGTCCCAGAGCACTTTTTGTTCATGATAGAAAAATGATATTCAAAACGCTGTGTAGCTGGCCGGGCACAGTGACTCATGCCTGTAATCCCAGCACTTTGGGAGGCCGAGGCGGACTGATCACCTGAGGTCAGGAGTTCGAGACCAGCCTGACCAACATGGAGAAACCCTGTCTCTACTAAAAATACAAAACTAGATGGGCATGGTGGCACATGCCTGTAATCCCAGCTACTTGGAAGGCTAAGGCAGAGTGATTGGGAGAATCACTTGAACCCAGGAGGCAGAGGTTGCAATGAGCCGAGATAGTGCCATTGCACTCCAGCCTGGGCAACAAGAGCGAAACTCCATCTTAAAAAACGAACAAAGAAAAAAAAAGACAGTATAGCTTTGGTCAGGTGTGGTGGTTCACACCTGTAAACCCAGCACTTTGGAAGGCCAAGGTGGGCAGATCACTTGAGATCAGGAGTTTGAGACCAGCTCTGGCCAATGTGGTGAAACCCCGTCTTTACTAAAAATGCAAAAATTAGATGGGCGTGGTGGCACACACCTGTAATCCCAGCTACTCAGGAGACTGAGGCAGGAGACTCACTTGAACCCAGGAGCCAGAGGTTTCAGTGAGCTGAGATTGCACCACTGCACTCCAGCCTGTGTGACAGAGCGAGACTCCATCCCAAAAGAAAATTAAAAATGTAGCTTACTGACATTTCAGATGTGTGATGTGTTAAATGTTTGCATGGCTTTTCATTTTCTGCTGCCAAGTCATATTGAATGGGATTATCATACATTTTTAAAGAATGAAAATAAATAAAATACTGATTCTATAATTCACTTAACAAATATTTCTTGAGCTTCAACCATGTGCTAGCTGTTTGATACGTAAGAGTGAACAAAATGGATAGGGTTCCTGCCCTGATAGAATTTACACTTTAGTTGGCAGTGACAGACCACAATCTGATTATCACAGGAATAAATATACAATGGTAACCCAATGTATACTACTAAAAGAGAAAGTAGGAGAGCAACAGGTTGATACCCGTGACCTAGACTGGGTGGTAGAAAATGGTTGGCTTTCTCTGATGAAGTGACATTTGAGAGTAAATCTGAAGGAAGAAGGGTTTGTCAGGTAAAGGTTTCAGGCAGAAGGAACAGCATGTGCAGAGGCCCTTGAAGCAGGAGGACCACGTTTTTGAAGAACTTACAGAAGCCAGTGGAACTGGATTAGAAAAGAAGTGTGAGAAAGGGGTTTAATAGAGCTGGAGAGGTAGGCAGATACCATACATCAGCATGCTAGACAACAATAAAGGTTTGAGTCGTTAAAATGTGATTACCATCACCAGTTTAGATTATGAAATCTAAATGTCCATAGTGGCTAGTGAAATAAATCACAGTACAATGATGTAAAGGAATACTGTGTAGTTGTGAAAAAAGTGAATGAGGAAATTTACAACTATCAAGTCAGAATATAGAGATGACTCTGAGATTAAAATATTTTATTTGAGATGAAAATTGCAGAACAGGCATGGTGGCTCATGCCTGTAATCCCAGCACTTTGGGAGACCGAAGTAGGTGGATCACTTGAGGTCAGGAGTTCGAAATCAGCCTGGCCAACATGGTGAAATTCCCATCTCTACTACAAGTACAAAAATTAGCTGTGCGTGGTGGCGGCCTCCTATAATCCTGGCTACTCAAGAGGCTGAGGCAGGAGAGTCACTTGCACCCAGAAGGCAGAGGTTGTGGTGAGCCAAAATCGTGCCACTGCAATCTAGCCTGGGTGACAGAGCAAGACTCTGTCAAAGGAAGGAAGGGAGGGAGGGAGGGAAGGAAGGGAAGGAAGGAGAGGAGGGAGTGAGGGAAGGAAGGAAGAAAGGGAAGGGAGGGAGGGAAGGAAGGAAAGAAGGAAGGAAAGGAAGAAGGGTAGAAAAGGAAGGAAGGGAGGGAGGGAAAGAAAGAAAGAAAAAATAAGAAAATGCAATTTGGGGAATATACACTGACCGTGTGGTCTTGGGTACGTGTGAAGAACAAAAAGGTTAAGAGGTTTTCTAAAAAGGAGAAGCGTTATATATTACTCTTTAAGAAAGTTCATTGGCACTAATAAGGTTTTGGGAAGCTGGTAAGCTCTGAATGGCATATAATCAACTTTCATGCAACCTACTCAAAAAGTAAAGAAAATTCAATTTAATATTGAAATTTTTAAAAACAGAATTGAAAAGGAGAAAAATTCCGTATGTCATATGTATATGTCCTATATGAGATTTTTGAAGGATTGTTTCAGTATAGTAAGTTATCATTTTCTCTGAATTTATTGTAATAATAATTATATATCATTTTTTATATCTTGAGAATATATTTATTATATCTCAGGCATACTTTGTAAAGTATTATACTAGTTAAGAACACTTTTGCTGGTATGAGATCCTGGGTTTATATTCTGGCACTGTAATTTGTACAGTTAGTTAACTGGGCAAATTGCTTTAACTCTCTAAAACTGTTTTGTAATCTGTAGAATGAAAATAAGAATATTTATCTGATAGAGTTATGTTCTGAATAATATGATATACATGTGAAGCACTTGCGAGAATGCCTAGATATGCTGTTCACCTGGGGAAAAGGTACATATTGTCCCTTTCTATGAAAATATCTTCTGATTAATACCACATCTCAAAAGTTTGAATACACAGAGAGAATACTGAAGGGAGTTATGCCAGTAAATTATTGTAGTTGATTCTGACAGGTAGGATTATAGCTGATAATTTGTTTCTTGGTTTTTGTTTTGTGTATTTTCTGAACTTTGAATTATGAGCATAAATTTAAAATTAGTAACATCTGCAGTTTAAATATGCTACCTTTCCTATTTTTAGTAGAAACTTTTTTGGCAGTGTTAGAAAGTCTAGAAACCCTGATTCAATTATGTTACTGCTTGAGTCTACAAATTTATCCATAACTGTTTTTGCTTGCTTTCTTGTATTTTGATTATTTTTAAAAGGCTTTGTGGCTGGAGCTGCTAAATTGTGATTGGAATAGGAAAGGGCTTGCATTTTGAGACCATCTGTGGTAGTTGCATTGTCTAAAACTGACAAGAGATCATGGCAGATGGTGAGGTCAAAAGACTGACTTTTTGAGCTTGACATAATGTGTTCATGGAGCTGGAAGAAGAAATCCAACTTATTTTTTTAACTAACAGAAGAGCTTGGTGGCAGGAAGAAGTGTGCAATTGTTAAGAATGCATCAGTGCACATGACTGGTTTATCTCTGAGAATCATCAGTACTGGCAAAGATGGCAACTTCTTGAACCTTTCTATGCCAGGTTTATTTCATTTCTAGACGCTTTTGAAGGTTTAAGTCATATAATGCAAATAATTTGTAGATTAAAGACAATGTCAAAAAATACAGAAACTTTAAAACTATTTAGAAATATGTATTTTTTAATTAAAATCCTGTAAGTATCACTCAAAGCCAATACAGTATACTTAAATTTTAATTGAATGAAGAAGGTCTCTATCACAATCACATTTGTTTTTATAATGTCTATCTTAATGTAATTTTATTTCTTTAAAATTACATTTGAACATTTGGTGATTACAGTCTTTCTCATCTACTAGGCTGTCTTTATTGCCTGAGTTAGTGCCATACACATAGTGACTGTTCAGTATTTGCTGGATGAGTAATGAATGAATGAAGTTATTGCCTACTCTTGTTAATTTTAGAGAGTTTTTCTTAACCACAATTAAACAGGTTTTTTTTTTTTTTTCTGTTTTGAAATTGGGTTTGTGTTACGGTGTTTTTCACTTCTACCATTTGGGAATTACGTATTATTTATTTTAGAGAAAGAAGCCTTAATTTGTCATGATAAATCAATGAAAAGATTTTTTTATTCTCCTCTAACATTGAATGCTTCACTTGTGCTAGGCACTGTCTTAGTAATTTTACCTGTATTGACTCAATTAAGTGGCCAAGCTGATCTTGAACTCCTGACCTCGTGAGCCACTGCACCCGGCCCTGTCAGTGGATTTTGTAAAACAGCATAGCATAATACCGTTTCAAAGCCCAGGCTCCATCGCTTGTGAACTAAATTGACTTGGCCAAATTACTTAACCTCTCTATGCCCTAGTTTTTATCTGGAAAATGGGGATTAAGATGGTACAAACCTCATAGCATTGTGAAGATTAATTTAGACAGTTCACTTAGATAACAATGTATGTCACGTAGTAAATATGACATAAATGTTGCCTATTAGTGTTACATTACTATTCCCTCTGTTTTCCTTTAACAGGTTGTTCTTTAAAGAATTACTGAAGACGGAGTAATGGCTTCTTTTTTTTAATGGCTTTACAGAATCTTAAATATAATACAATTTGACATGACGGCAAAAAATGTAAGTGTTTGTAAATTTGTTAATGTAAGTATTTTTTAAAGTGAACTGTGCTTTTTCCTACATATTTTGTCACCATTTTGGCTAATCAGATTTATTGTACTAATGTGGATTTATAATTGTGTTTGTTTATGCAGAATATAAACTTTAATGCTATTGAATACAGTGTCCTAATGGACATGGTAGCATTCTTGCAAATTGGCACCAAGTTATTCCTCAACAGCTGCAAATTGCTGTCTCCAGAAAGTTTCCCACCCCGCCGTCCTCTTTTGGATATTGTAATAAATTTGTTTTGGTACTTGCCAGAGGATTACTTGACCTTTTTGAGCAAATCACTGTTTTCTTGGGCTTAATTTTTTAATTTTAATTTTTTGGTTACTCAGGGAAATGTTTATGCTGAGATTCTGTTTGAAAGTAGCTTGCTATCTTCCATGAGATGGTTCCTGAAGAAACATTAGATTTTAGATGTTTTGGAGAAGTTATTCAAGTTTTTCCCTCTACTTGAAGCTATCATTTCTGAATGTACCTCCCTTCAAGTTATATGTCACTCTTTATTTATGTATTTATTTATTTGTCACTCTTTATTAATGAGTTTGTTCCCAGTTATGGTAAAGAATTGTGCCCTAAAATAAATAGTATAACATATCGGGAAATTATTTGTAAATTGCTTTGCTGTTCCTGTGTTATGTGTATTAAAGTATAATTGCTTTACTGTTCCTATGTTATTATGTAGGAATCTTTGGGAATTAAACAAAAGGGGAATTTATTATAAAGATACAAGGATGTCTCCAGGAATTTAAGAGTGGGGATTTTGTAGGCCCTCAGAAAGATCCAGGCCCAGAAACTAGAAATTTGGCAGGAATTGAAGCAGTACTTGGTTTTCATTTCTCATCTCTCTCAGCTTATTACTGTGTACCTGCTTCATTTCTCCCTCTCTCTGTCTCTGGAAATCATCTTTCTCAGTTCCCCAGCCAGGATAGTAGAACATGGCCCCACTTAGCATCTCCATCTACCTGTTAGGGGACCAGACTGTTCAGAGAGAGGTGTGAAGAAAGGGAGGGAGGCAGCCTGATGCATCCTGCCTGCCTGTATCAGCTCCAATTTCAGACTCCTTAGGAGGGGCCTCTGGAACAGTTGAAGTCTGATATCCACTAGAGCTTTAATTAGTTGTGATTGGGAGAAGCAAGTGTCGTTGTATAAAATGGCTGCTCAGGGCCCAGCACAGTATGTGAGGAGAGATGATAAAGGGCTTCTTGTGAGTCAGGCGTTAGTTCTGAATATTGCCCATTAGGCAGCCGAACAATACCATTAACAAACTCTTACTACATTATGTCTGTTTGCTTATTTTGGGTTATAATTCAGAACTTTACTTTTAACATGCAGATACAGATTTCGCTTCATTATCACTTAGGGACCATCATCAGCATTTATTGAGTTATTAGGATATGAGGCCAGGAAAGAAGTTAGATTTCTTAGTATTTGACTTACCTAACTGGGTAAATGACTGTGCTGTTTAATGAGAACTCTTAGGGAGGTATAGGATGTTGTGATGAACTTAAACCTTCTGTTTTGGACATATTAAAGTTGAGAAACCTAAAAACTTCCAAGTGGAGATATTGGCTAGGCAATTTGATAAGTGATTGGAACTCAGGGGAAAGCTTAGGAATGGAAGTAGAAAATTTTGGGTCATTTCATATTAAAATTATTATAAAGCAATGGAACTGCTTGAGATCATATAGTGAGTGCATGGATAGTGAAAATATAAGGACCAAGGTCTGAGCACAGGGATTTTCCAACAAAAAGATGGAAAGCAAGAGAAGCCATAAAGGAGACTCAAAGAATGGGCAAAGACAGGAAGAAAAGAGTTATCCTGATGATCTGGAGGCCCAGGTGAAGAAAGCGTTTCAAGGAGAAGAAGTAATCAGTTGTGTCACATGTTACTGAGAAGTGACTCACAAATACAGAAGAGATTATACATAGGGAAGAGACTGCCCTCTTATAGAGGTATTGCTAAACATATATTCAAATATTTATATTTTAAATTTGTTTCTTTTACATTTCTCTTATGAGAATAGTTTTTTGTGAAGAGTTACTTTTGTCTTATCCATGCTTTATTAGGTCTCTTATGCTTGCAGATGATCGAAACCCTATCAAAACAGCTTAAGACAAAAAATGGAATGTATTGACTCATAACTGAAAAGTCTAGAGACTGCTTCAAACACATCTGGATTTAGGGGCTCAAACGATGATGTCAGAGGTCTCTCTCTTTCCATCATTAGGCTCTCTATGTGGTGACATAGTGGCTTACATTGGCCTCATAATACTTGTCTCAGAAGAAGAGAGGGAACTTTTGTTTTTTAAAGAGATGGAGTCTGGCTATGTTGCCTAGGCTGGTCTCAAACCCCTGGCTTCAAGGGATATGCCTGCCTCGGCCTCCCAAAGTGCTGGGATTACAAGTGTGAGCCACTGCACCTGGCCCCTTTTTAGTATATATGTTTCAAAACCTGTGGAGGAGCCTGGGTTTACCTTGCTTCAACACTGTGGAAGGAAGTGAGTTACAGTAAGTGGCCAGGCTCTGAGTCATGAGCCCATTTGTGCTGCCATGGCATGGTTGAGCCTCCAAGATTAACTGTCCTACTAGAACTACATGGAATGTAGGATGGATTATTTTGCAAAAGAAAGAGATGAGGAGCTGGCAACATAGTTACTGTGTCTGGGATAAAATTGCTAGCAAATAGTATCTAGTATTCTGTGATATTCTTCTAGACCAAAAATGCGTGTGTGTTCTAATTTAAGCAACAATACAGTGAATAATTTGAAGCTGGGCGTGGTGGCTCATGCCTGTAATCCTAGCACTTTGGGAGCCTGAGGCGGACGAATCACCTGAGGTCAGGAGTTCCAGACCAGCCTGGCTAACATGGTGAAACCCTGTCTCTACTAAAAAAGGACAAAAATTAGTTGGGCATGTTGGCGTATTGTAGTCCCAGCTACTCGGGAGGCTGAGGCAGGAGAATTGCTTGAACCCAAGAGGTGGAGGTTGCAGTGAGTGGAGATCGTGCCAATGCACTCCAGCTTAGGCAACAAAAGCAAGACTCTGTCTTAAAAATAATAATAATAATTTGAAATATAATTTTTGAGTTTTTTTTTTACCTTGTCAATCAATGAATCTTTTAAGAATTAAAAGATACATTACATAGGCTGTAATGCTCATTATGGAAAAATTAGAAAATACAGATAAAGAAAAGAAAAAATAGCTATCCTAATTAGAAAATACAGATAAAAGAAAAAATAGCTATCCTAGAGACTATCAGCAAAATTTTGCTTTGGAAGATATCTGATAAGTACACAAATGTGTATAGATAGATAGATAGATAAAACAGTCAAAATGTATAGACATTGGCCCAGAGTGATGGCTCTTGCCTGTAATCCCAGCACTGTGGGAGGCCGAGGCATGCAGATCACTTGAGGTCAGGAGTTCGAGTCCAGCCTGGCCAACATGGCAAAACCTTGTCTCTACTACAGATTCAACAATTAACTGGGCAATGTGGCAATGCGCCTGTAATCCCAGCTACTTGGGCCGGAGGGGCTGAGGCAGGATAATAGCTTGAACCTGGGAGGCGGAGGTTGCAGGGAGCCAAGATCGTGCCACTGCATTCCAGCCTGGGCAATAGAGACTCCAAAGTGCTGGGTTTACAGACACAAACCACTTGCCTGGCTACTATTTAATTTCTGTGATGAATGTCTTGTCTTATCTTGATAGCTGTGGAACATCATTTAAGTATCTTTTTTATTTTACTTTATTTTGAGACAGGGTCTTGCTGTCTTGCCCAGGCTGGAGTGCAGTGGTGTGATCATGGCTCACTATAGCCTCGACCTCCTGGGCTCAGGCGATCCTCCTACCTCAGCCTCTCCAGTAGCGGGACTGCAGGCACCTTGTCCACCTAATTTCTTCTATTTTTTGTAGAGACAGGGTCTTGCTATGTTGCCTAAGGCTGCTCTCAAACTCTTGGGCTCAGGCAATCTTCCTGCCTTAGCCTCCCTAGGTGCTGCTATTAAAGCTGCTAAAATAGCCTGGCCTAAGTAGCTATTTTATGTTATTTATTGTATGGACATTACACCAGTTTCCTAATATTGGCCATTAAGTTAAGTCTACTTTTTTCCTTTTTAGAACATCTTTGTCTGTTTTTACTCACTCATTATTTCCACAAGACAAAATTCTACAAAATTACTGAGCCAAAGCATGTATAATTTTTTAGAGCTTTTGATTCATATTGCTAAGACTGTACAAATTTTTATACATACTTGTGGTATATGAGAGTGCCATTTCTTTTTATTTTTAAATCTTTGCCAATTTAATCCTCAAAAAATGGTGTGTAATTTATTACATTTCTCGGATTACTAGTTAGGTAAACTAACATTCTATGTTTATTGGTCATTTGCATTTCTCTTTTGTAAATGGTCTATGTCAGGGTTTTTAGTGTTGGAAGCCATTGCAATTTGGATGACAATTCACACTTTAAATATTGCTTTGCCATTAACAGATATATTTACATAATCATTTAACTTGATCCTATGAGCTCTTTAGTGTGTTGTGCACATACGTTTTATCATTCCCATCTTGTAGTGACTGTTCGATGATCCACCTTGCCTGTGAAAGGTAGAGCTTAACTGAGCACGGATTATCTTACTCTGAACCTTTCCTTTCAGTAATGTTGTGTCAGTCAGAAATATTGAGTATCAGTGAAATTAAAATATTATTAGTGAATATGATCTGAGTCTTAAAAATTGAACTTAGATATTTTGAATTTGGTAGACACATAGTGACTGCTTACATAGTACACAACACAGCATTGGAATACCCAGATATTGTTCCACTATAAGTAACCATTTTATGTATATATATATATATGTGTCTTATAACATCATGTTTTATATAATTACAGACAATACAATTTATTTTTTAAAAATTGAGAAAAAATAGAGGAATACCCAGATAGAAGATTTTCCTCAGGACATGATTAGGCAAAAAATTTAACATGAAATATGAGTTCACTTTTTTTTCTTGTTCATTGAAACATAGGCCCTTTTTAAATAGGTAGAATAAGGAAAGAATGGCTAATATTTTAGGATGCTTTCGTTAGCCAACTTTTTCTACTCTCAAGTAATATAGTTTTTTTGAATCTTTACAGTACTTATGATAGACATTAATACATATTTCAAAGCTTTAAATCAATTTTGGTTATATATATATAAGCTTTAAATATAAATACCTCCTCTCCATCTATGAGACTAATATTAGCATACAATATTGACTCACAGTTGACGTTTATCTTTTTAGAGTACAATTTGTTGGTTATTAAGATGCAGGTGTACAGCTGCTTAAAAAGTTTCCACATTCGTTGGCTGTTTTACTCTGCAGAAGTTGAATATTAAGAGCAGGTGTTTAAGCATAACGGTAACCCAGTAACTGAACTCTCTATGAATATGTGTTTTTAGTTGAGGTTTTTGCCATTTCTGTTGTATAATAGCAAAAAGGTATAAACTGATCCTTTTGAAGTTATTATAATACATGTATTAAAATGACCATATTGTATCAAGCGTGGAATATATTAAAGGCTGTCTTTGCCTTCTTTGCTTTCTTTTTAAAGTAGAACACCAAGTTTTGCCTCTGTCATCTTTCTGTAGCAGAAGAGTTTAAAAGGGAAGGGGGAGAGTTATTAATAAAGGCACAATAAACTCTTCAACAAATTGGATATTTGATGTTATTTGTGAGCAACTCTGAAGAGCCATAACGTATAATTATTTGTTGCAAATTTTGTTGCAGAATGTTATCTTCACTTCTAACTGAAAACTGATAAGAACCTAGACAAAATTAAATATCTGCACTATTATCTACATAGAATTAAGAGGCCATTTTCTAGATGATTTAGTTTCAGCTAGTGTCATAAAAATTTGATGATCATAGATTCTAGAGATAGATTTGCATCAAAATCACTTGTTATGATATGAAAAATAAGTGGAAATATTACTGCTAACATACTTCTTGACAAAAAGAAACAGCTATTAATAGAGCATTTGAATTATCAAATAATTAATTAGCTTTTACATTATGATATTATAAACTATCAAATAATCACTTATGAAAAATATAAACATGGCTTGACATGGTGGCTCACACCTGTAATCCCAGCACTTTGGGAGGCAGAGACAAGTGGATCATTTGAGGTCGGGAGTTCAAGATCAGCCTGACCAACATGGTGAAACCCCGTCTCTACTGAAAATACAAAATTAGCTGGCATGGTGGTGCACGCCTGTAATCCCAGCTACTTGGGAGGTTGAGGCAGGAGAATTGCTTGAACACGGGATGCAGAGGTTACAGTGAGCCGAGATTGTGCCATTGCACTCCGACCTGGGCAAGAAGAATGAAACTCCGTCTAAAAAAAGAAAAGAAAAGAAAAATATAAGCAGTCAGTGTTTAAAACAATAAGTGAATAGTTATAAAGTTACAAAGCTTTGTGTGCTTTAAAATCCTTTCAGATTGCTGGAGCTCTGATGTACCACACAGTGATGATAATTAATAGTACTGTATTGTGTGCTTGTAATTTGCTAAAAGGATAGATCTTAACTGAATCTTCTCAACACACATATACACAATAATAGCTGTATAGAGGTAATGGGTATGTCAGCTTGACTGTGATGATCATTTTACAATGTATACATATATCAAAACATCAAGTGGTACACCTTAAATGTATGCAACTTTTATATATCAATTATGTCTCGGTAGAGGGGTTAAAAAAATCCTTTCCATATAGTAGTACCTTGAAAGTATAGTTTGAGGGCCAGGTGCTGTGGCTCATACCTATAATCTCAGCACTTTGGGAAGCCGAAGTGGGCGGATCACTTGAAGTCAGGAGTTCGAGATCAGCCTGGCCAACATGGTGAAACCCCGTCTCTAATAAAAATACAAAAATTAGCTGGGCGTGGTGACGGGAACCTGTAATCCCAGCTACCTAGGAGGCTGAGGCAGGAGAATCACTTGAACCTGGGAGGCAAGAGGTTGCAGTGAGCCAAGATGATGCTGTTGCACTTCAGCCTGGGCGACGAGGGAAGCTCCGTCTCAAAAAAAAAACAAAAAAAAAAACAAAACAACAACAAAAAAACAGTATAGTTTGGGATATCATACCACAAACTTGCTATGTTACAAGTTTGTGTAATGTAACAAAATTGTAATGTTTTAAGATTACAAATCTTCAGTGCTTACAAAAATAATTTAATAGTAATAATGAATCCAATTGATGTTTGCATTCGGCCAAGTTTTCAAAAGTTGAGGGTTTTTTTTCCCCTCCAGGCTTTGTAATATATTTCTAATATTCTGTTTGATGATACTACTGTATTCAACTCTGTGATGCCAAGTAGTGTATTGGATATTAGCTTAAATGAAATAAATTATCTAAAGCTGAATTCATAAATACTTGTGTGGGTAGTCTCTCAGTATAATACTAACAGTAACAAATGCTGACATGGATTGAGCAGTATGTGCCAAGTACTGTGTTGTATGCTTTACGTGAATTATCTCATTTAATCTTTATAACAACCTGAATTGGTAAGTACTGGTATCATCCTCCGATTTACAGATGAAGAAATTGCATGACTTGACCAAGGCCAAACACCAAGTAGGCTTGCTGGTCCAGAATATGAACCCAAGCAGCTGGACTTGAAGCCAGTGTATTTTACTTCGGCATTGTGGTATTGATGGTCTTTATTTGATTCCTCACATGTAATAGTATTGAAAGCATTTTAGATAGTGATTAAGAATAGTAAAAATTAAGGGCAGCAGTGCGGATGAAATTTTGAAATATCTATTGGCAACTTGACAACTGCCATATTACTTACTTGCTTTCAAAGAACTGTCAGTAAAATCTATGAAATCTCAATTCTGCTCATGAGCAATAGTATTTCATTAATTTTATCTTAAGCTGGACAATTCATATTCCCCTCATGTTCTTTTTGAGACACGGTCTCACTCTGTCACCCAGGCATGATCTCAGTGAGCTGAGATCATGAGTGAGCAGGTATGCAGTGGCATGATCTCAGCTCACTGCAGCACTTCTGCCTCCCAGGGTCAAGCGATCCTCCCATCTCAGCCTCCCAAGTAGTTGGAACTACAGGCAATATTTTTCCCCTTTTAAACAACGTGTCAGCATTTCATTTTTAAATAATTCTCCTATGGTTAATTTAATTAATTATTTTTACATGGCTATATATATTTGATATGGATGTCTGGTGGAGGATATAAAATAGCTTATTAATTGAATACATACCACTTAATATTCTATTTCTAACTTTTTAAACTATTTTATTCAGGTTGGTTTCACTTCCACAAATGCAGAAGTAAGAGGATTTATAGATCAGAATCTCAGTCCAACAAAAGGTAAGGATTATTGAATAAAATTTTTCTGAATTAAGCTAATTTTATTGCATTTGTTTTATAAAATATGTAGCTACATATATTACTTTATGCATAATAATTTCATAATATTAGCACTTTGTTCCATGCCAAATAACTTGTGTTGTGCGAAAGTCATTTACCTCTGAGAGATGGAGGGTTTTCATGTGTGATTTTTCTCTTTCCTAAGAGATCTCTAAGATCCTTTAATAATGATCTTATTATAATTGAAACTATGCAGACTACTGTTTTCTTGATTTTCTTGTTTGAGAGTCCTACTTTCAAGTGGTTTAACTTGTAAGGAAGTACAGTAGAGAAAAAAATATATATATATGTTTTGTATATTGTGTGTATTTATATTTTCTTTCACTAATATGTGGCTTACTGGAAGAATGCTTATATCAGAAATCTGAACCACTGGCTTGGTGCAGTGGCTCACACCTGTAAACCCATCACTTTGGAAGGCCAAGGCAAAAGGATTGCTTAAGCCCAGGAGTTTGAGACCAGCCTGGGTAACATAGTGAGATGAGACACTGTCTACAAAAAATTAGCTGGGCATGGTGGTGTGTGCCTGTGATCCCAGCTACTCAGGAGGCCAATATAGAGGACTGCTTGAGCTTGGAAAGTTGAGGCTGCAGTGAGCCATGATCATGCCACTGCACTCCAGCCTGGGTGACAGAATGAGACCCTATTTCAAAAAAAAAAAAATTCTGATCCACCAGTACAATAATTTATATAGGAACCAGCAGTATCTTTCAGTATGTCTCTTTGAACAGTATCTTGTGGTATGTAGAGATACATGCTGGGTGAAATTGATACAATGTCTGGAATTGGCTTCAAAATATCCGCTAGGGGAAGGAGGGTAAAGTGGGCAGTATTACAGATAAAACGATATTGTCTAAAGTTGATTATTTGTTTAAGCTAGGTAATATATCTGTGGGGTTTCATAATTACTTTCCTTTCTCTTTTGTGTATATTTGAAAATTTCCATTATAAACAATAGGAACAAGATGTATGCTATTACAATACAAATAGCTATGAGGGAAACATCAGCTTCCTCAAAGGGTTTATGTCTCAGGTGGGAGATGTACTCTAGAGCAGGGGTCCCCAACTCCCGGGCCATGGGTTATTTTTTTCAGTTATCTCTGTTCTATTAATCCTAGCCAATGATTTATTTTTCAGACATTGCATTTTTCAGTTCTAGAATTTCCATTCGTTTCTTTATGGCTTTTATTTTTCTACTGAGTAGAGAGGGTGAAAGCACAAATGCAAGAGCATTGACAAAGAAAATGTAAAATGTTAGAGCAGCACTGAACTCAGTTGAGGTTAAATTTAAAGATCTTAAATCCAGGAGGTTGACTACTTTTGTCCAGCAGCACTAATAAGAAAGATAGGGGCTGGATGCAGTGGCTCACGCCTATAACCCCATTACTTTGGGAGGCTGAGGCAGGGGGATCACCTGAGGTCTGGAGTTTGAGATCAGCCTGGCCAACATGGTGAAACCCCTTCTCTACTAAAATTACAAAAAATTAACCGGGCATGGTGGTGCATGGCTATAATCACAGCTACTCGGGAGGCTGAGGCAGGAGAATTGCTTGAACCCAGGTAGGGGTGGAGGATGCAGTGAGCCGAGATTGCGTCATTGCACTCCAGCCTGGGCAACAAGAGCGAAACTCCATCTCAAGAAAAAAAAAAGAAAGCAAGCTGGTCTGGACACAGTGGCTCATGCTTGTGATCCCAGCACTCTGGGAATCTGAGGTGGAAGGATTGTCTTGAGTCCAGGAGTTTGGGGCTGCAGTGAGCTATGATTGCACAACTGCATTCCAGCCTGGGTGACAGACCCTGTTTCAAAAAAAAGGAAAAAAAAAAGATGGGGCGCATTGGCTCATACCTGTATTTCCAGCACTTTGGGAGGCAAAGGCGTGTGGATCTCTTGAGCCCAGGAGTTCGAAACCTCAGGCTTGCCAACATGGTGAAACCCTGTATCTACAAAAAATAAAGAAATTAGCCAAGTGTGGTGGCGCACGCCTGTAATCCCAGCTACTCAGGAGGCAGAGACACAAGAATTGCCTGAACCCGGGAGGTAGAGGTTGCAGTGAGTCAAGATTGCGCCACTGTACTCCAGTCTGGGTGATAGAGCAAGACTGTCTCAAAAAAAGAAAAAAGAAAGAAAGATAGCTGGAATGCTCCAGGGCTGGGATACATCCAGCCAGTACTACAGAAAGGAAAGTAGTGTAGATGTGAAACACATATAAAGAAAGATGGGGTGACTGGGAAGGAGAACGCATGAAGCCCAGGCGTTGCGGAAAGGTGATGGGGCTGGAGGACACACCTAAACATGTGGAATCTCAATGCTGGGCAGCCAGGGCCAAATCCATATCCCCCCAACATTAGGTACCCTGGAGGTTCCAGTCTTGCCCACCTATCACCTATTAATCCACCTTTTCCCCCAGGCTCTTTCCCCAGGAGCTCCCCAGGGCAATCTGGCTTTCTCCCCATGTGGGCCCCCTCATCCTGTGCCACAGCCAGGGTATCCAGAATGCCAACCCTCGGGTCCCTATTCTCCTTCGTACCCACCACCTGCCCCTGGAATGCCTCCTGAGAATCCCTTGGCTCCTGGCATGGTTGGTCCAGGAGTGATAGTGGACAAGAAGATGCAGAAGAAAATGAAGAACGCTGATGAAAAGATGCACCACCACCACAAGCATGGCAAGCATTCCTCCTCTTCCTCCTCCTCTTCTAGCAGTGACTCTGACTGAATACAGGCCCTGGACCCTTCACTCAGGTCTCACCAGTTCTGCTCTCCCATCAAGCTTCAGATGCCCTGTTGTATTGGGGGAACGTAGTTCTTGAGATCCCCACCCCTACCACCACCTGAGCCTTACCCTGCTGTTCAGCTCTGAATGCCTAGGGAAAATGGGAAGATGATTACCATGGCATGGCCACCTTCTTGCTGTTTGGATAGATCATATAGTAATGAGTTTAGCAGGGGAGCGATTTTTTTGAATATGAACTAAGTGTTGAAGATAAGTAAAATGTAATTTTTTTTACTTCCTCTTATAGTACTTGTGATTGGGGAGATTTGTGGAAACTTGATTATGATGAAAAACCTCAATTTTTTTTGTAATGTTAGCATACTTGGGGAATTTAGTGGCAAATACATTCCCCAGCAGGCCTTTGGTTAGTTGCACTAACTGCAAGGTTGCTGGGAGGTAGAGTCCCTTTGGTCGATGAGCTTTGACTGCCATTTTGGAACCTCACCTCTCCTTTTTAGCCTAATGTGCTGTGTCAGGTCCTAGTCTCGTTCTCTAGCTCTCAGTCCAAATAAATTTCTCCTGGTTAAAAAAAAGGGAAGGGGGAGGGAGGGACGAAGGAAGGAAAGATGGCATTGTGTGCAGCAAGAAGTGAGACTTCAGAGGTAGGCCACGTTCTTTCATTGATTCAGCAAATATTTATTTGTTTATTATTTTTATTTTTTGAAAGAAAGAAAAAGAGGAAAGAAAGAGCGAAAGAAAGAAAAAGAATGAAAGAGAGAAAGAGGAAGAGAAAGAGGGAGAGAGAATGGGAGTCTTGTTCTATTGCCCAGGCTAGAATGCAGTCTAAAAATGGGTATTAAAAACCTCTTTTATGCCAATAATTGTGCTTAACAATGGAGACAGGAAGGAATAAGGGATGAAAATAACAAACAAGCAGCCAACGAATATTTTATTTAAACCTGTGAAATGCTATGCAATTGCTGAGGAGTGATTTACTTCCAATTATGTGGTCACTTTTAAAATAGGTGTAATGTGATACTGAGAAAAATATATGTTTTGTGGATTTGGGGTGGAGAGTTCTGTAAATATTTGCTAAGTTTATTTGTTCCAGGTCTGAGTTCAAGTCCTGGATATCCTTGTTAATTTTCTATCTCGTTGATCTGTCTAATATGGACAGTGTAATGTTAAAGTCTCCCACTATTACTGTATGGGAGTCTAAGTCTCTTTGTAAGTCCTTAAGAACTTGCCTTATGTATCTGGGTGCTCTTGTATTGGGTGCATATATATTTAGGATCATTAGCTCTTCTTCTTGCATTGATCCTTTCACCACCATGTGATGTCCCTCTTTGTTTCTTATGTTCTTTGTTGTTTTAAAGTCTGTTTTATCAGAGACGAAAATTGCAGCTTCTGTTTTTTTTTTTTTTTTTTTTGCTCTCCATTTGGTTGGTAAGGCTTCCTCCATCCCTCTGTTTTGAGTCTTTGTGTATCCTTGCATGTGAGATGGGTCTAGATACAGCATACTAATGGGTTTTAGCTTTTTATCCAATTTGCCTGTCTGTGTCTTTTGATTGGGGCAGTCCATTTAAATTTAGGATTAATATTGATAT
>PVKP010031844.1:0-26570 GCA_004027715.1 Plecturocebus donacophilus | reverse complement strand
TGAGTATTGTCATGCCTTGCTAGTTTAGGAAAATTTTCCTGGATAATATCCTGAAAAATATTTTCCAACTTGGATTCATTCTCTTCGTCACTTTCAGGTATACCTATTAAGCGTAAATTAGGTCTTCTCACATAGTCCCATATTTCTTGGAGATTTTGCTCATTCCTTTTTACTCTTTTCTCTCTGATCTTATCTTCTCGTTTCATTTCATTAAGTTGGTCTTCAACCTCTAATATCCTTTCTTCTACTTGATCAATTCGACTGTTAAAACTTGTGCATACTTCACGGATTTCTCGTATTGTGTTTTTCAGCTCCATTAATTCGTGTATGTTCTTCTCTAAATTGTCCATTCTCGTTAGCATTTCGTCAAATCTTTTTTCAAGTTATTCGTTTCTTTGCATTGGTTTAGAACATATTCTTTTAGCTTGCAGAAGTTTCTTATTATCCACCTTCTGAAGCCTAATTCTGATGATTCTTCACACTCGTTTTCCATCAAGCCTTGCTCCGTTACTGATGAGGAACTAGCGTCCTCTGTAGAAGGAGAGGCTTTCTGATTTTGAGTGTTCTCAGTTTTTTTACGGTGGCTTCTTGGCATCGTTATGGTTTTATCCATCTGTCGTCTTTGTAATTACCCACTTTCAAATTAGGTCTCTGAGTGGACGTCCAGCTTGTTAATTCCCAGCTCCGGGATCTATGTACTTTTCACTGTACGACTCGCAACGCTAGCTAAAACAGCAGCGTTGAAATTCGTGGTGCCTTTCTGCCCGGGGGTCTCCGGTCTGGCTTCTCAGTCCCTTTTTCAGTCAGCTGGCTGGACTGCTCTGACTTCCCAGAGCGCCAAACATCATCGAAAAGGAGACTCGGTCCCGTTTACTCCGCACCAAGAGCCGCCGAGCCGAGACGCTGGCAAAAAAGCCGCGCCAGCCGAAAGGGTCACGCTGGCGACCTGTGGGGCTCCTCCACTGGGAATGTCCTGGTCCGTGGGCAGCAAAAATTTATCGGTAAGTGTGGCGTCCACTGGCTCTCTGCACTTTTACTGGGAGCTGCAATCCTGAGCTGCTAGTGATCGGCCATCTTGGATCTCTCTCCCAGAATGGCAGTCCTTAAAAAATATGGAGACAATAGCTGCTGGAGAGGATGTGGAGAAATAGGAATGCTGTTACCCTGTTGGTGGTAGTATAAATTAGTTCAACCACTGTGGAAGACAGTGTGTTGATTCTTCAAGGATCTAGAAATAGAAATAGAAATACCATTTGATCCAGCAATCCCATTATTGGGTATGTTCCCAAAGGATTATAAATTGTTGTATTATAAAGACATATGCACACATATGTTTACTGTGGCATTGTTTACAATAGCAAAGACTTGGAACCAACCCTAATGCCCATCAATGATAGACTGGATAAAGAAAATGTGGCATATACACCATGGAATACTACGCAGCCATAAAAATCAATGAATTCATGTTCTTTGCAGGGACATGGATGAAGCTGGAAACCATCATTCTCAGCAAACACAGGAACTGAAAAACAAACACCGCATGTTCTCACTCATAAGTGGGGATTGAACAATGAGAGCATGAGGGGAACATCACACACTGAGGCCTGATGGGGGTGAGGGGTTAGGGGAGGGATAGCAGGGATGGGGCATTGGGGAGGGATAACATTAGGAGAAATACCTATTGTAGATGACTGGGGGATAGATGCAGCAAACCACCATGGCATGTGTATACCTATGTAATAATCCTGCACAATCTGCACTAAAGTATAATAATGAAACTTAAAGTATAATAATATAAATATAATACTTAAAGTATAATAACAAAAAAAGACTTACAAATACTATCTTATAACCAATTATTTTAACCTGATAGCAACTTAATACTATTTGCATAAACAAACAAGCAAAAAGAAAACTAATAAAAACTCTATGCCTTAATTTTATCCCCCGCTTTTTAACTTTTTGTTATTTCTATGTCTATCTTATTGCAGTTACTTTTTCTTCAGAAGTTGTAGTTATTATTTTTGATTGGTTCATCATTTAGTCTTTCTACTTTGTATAAGAGTAGTTTATACATCATTATTATAGTTTTATAATATTTTACGCTTTTCTGTGTATCTACTATTACCAGTGTTTATTGCCTTCATTACAAAACTCATTAATGTCCTCTTCTTTTTAATTCAAGTACCAACTTTAGTATTTCTTGTAGGACAGGTCTAGTGTTGATAAATCCCTCAGCTTTTGTTTGTCTGTGAAAGTCTTTATTTCTCTTTAATGTTTGAAGGATATTTTTGTGGGAGATACTATTCTAAGTTAAAAGTCTTGTTACTACAGCACTTTAAATATGTCATGTTCCTCTCTCCTGGCCTGTACGGTTTCCAGCAAAAAGTCTTTGCCAGACATTTTGGAGCACTGTTGTATTTTTTGTTTTCTCTTGCTGCTTTTAGGATCATTTCTTTATCTTTGCCCTTTGGAAGTCTGATTATTAAATGCACCGAGGTAGACTTCTTTAGGTTAAATCTGTTCGGTGTTCTATAACTTTCTTGAACATAGATATTGATCTCTTTCTCTAGGTTTGGGAAATTCTCTGTTATTATCCCTTTGAATAAACTTTCTACACTTATCACTTTCTCTACCTCCTTTTTAAGACCAATCACTCTTATATTTGCCCTTTTGAGGCTGTTTTCTAGATCCTGTAGATATGCTTCATTGTTTTTTATTCTTTTTCCTTTTATTTCTTCTGACCATGTATTTTCAAATCACCACTGGATTGGTGATTCCCCTCTGATGAGTGCTGATTTAAATGCTTCTTCCACGGGCAGGTAGCTGCTGAGTTTGGTCTGCCATTCCTCCCTCCAAGTTCATTGATTCTGTCTTCTGTTTGATCAGTTCTTCTGTTAAAAGTCTTTGATTCATTCTTCAGTATGTCAATTGCATTTTTTAGATCCATAATTTCTGCTTGATTCTTTTTAATTATGTTAATCTCTTTATTAAATTTATCTGATAGAATTCTGAATTCCTTCAGTGTGTTATCTTACATTTCTTTGTGCTTCCTCAACATTGTCTGAATTCACTGAAAGGTCACACATCTCTGCTTCTCCAGGACTGGTCCCTGTATCTTATTTAGTTTAAATATTTGGTGAGGTCATGTTTTCCTGGGTGGTGTTGATGCTAGCAATGTTCTTCAGTATTAGGTCATCGAACTAGATATTTATTGCAGTCTTCACTGTTTGGACATATTTGTAGCTGTCCTTCTTGGGAAAGCTTTTCGGATATTTGAAAGGACTTGTATGTTGTGGTCTAATGGTTTTGCAAAAGATCTTAATGGTTTTGGATGAGATCTCGTAGTTCACCTTCATGATTTTCAACAAGATCTGGAAGAATTCTCGAGATTACCAGGCAGAAACATTTGTTCTCTTCCCTTACTTTCTCCCAAACATACAGAGTCTCCCTATCTGTTTTGAGCCACCTAAATCTGGGGGTAGATTCACACACGCTCCCCTGTGGGCACCACCACTATGACTGCACTAGGCTGGACCTGGAGCCAGCACAGCTCTGGGTCTTGTCCAAGCCCTACTATAACCATTCTCTGAATACTGCTTATGTTTGCTCAAGGTTATGGGGCCCTACAATCAGCAAGCGGCAAAGCCACCTAGGCCTGTCTTCATCCCTTCAGGATAGTGAGTTTCCCCAGGCCCTGTATAGGTCCAGAGTGCCTTCCAGGAGTCAGGGGCTAGAGTTAAAACCCTTATGAGTCTACCTGGTCTTCTCTTGTATTGCAGAAGATCTTGCACTCTACCACAAGATGTAATCCTTCCCACTCTTTCTTCTCCTTTCCAAAGGCAAAGGAGACTCACCCCATAGCCACCACCACTCCAGGCCACAAGGAATACTGCCAGACTACCTCCAATGTTTCCTTAAGACCGAAAGTCTCTTAAATCAGCTTGTCATGAATGCTTCCTGGCCTGGGACTCACCCTTCAAGGCAGTGGACTCCCTTCTGGTCCTGCACAGGTTTAGAAGTGCCATCCGTGGGTCAAGTCCTGGAACTGGGGACCCAAGAGCCTGCTTGGTGCTCTACCCCTCTGTGACTGCTCTGGTACAAGACAGAGTCCTCTTTGCTTTTCTCTCTGCTTTTCTTAAGCAGAAGTTTGGCCCCATGGCCGTCATAGCTGGTAATGTGCTGAGTGTTACCTGGAGCCAGCAAGTCTCAGAGGCTCACCCAAGGCACTTGATGTAGTACCTAGGTATTGCTGCTGCTTGTTCAGGCCCAAGGACTCTTTACTTATCATGTGACAAACCCTGCCAGGATTGGGTTCTTTCCTTCAAAGCAGCAGTTTTACTTCTGCCCCAGGGTGTGTCTAGAATTGTCATCTGGGAGCCAGGTTCTGGAATGGGGACCTCACAACTCTCATCAGTAGCCTATCCTGCTATGGCTGAGCTGGTGTCCTGGATGCAAGTCCTCCTCACTCTTTCCTCTCCTCTCCTCTCCTCAAGGGGAAGGAAGAGGTCACTTTTGGAGCTCTGAGCTGTGCAGCCTGGTGTTAAGAGAGGGATGATGCCAGCACTCCTTTGGCTGCGTCAACTGGTGTCTCAGAATGTCATGTGCCAGCCCAGTCCACTGTCCCTGGGCCTAGTTTAGCCCTAGGACTCACCTAAGAGATGTAATTGTTATGGCCTTGACTGCCCTTCAGGTTTACTTGGAGACACAGAGTGCTATAGCCCTCAGTAGCGAGGTTTGCAGTCACGCAACCTTGGACTGCTGATTCCCCTCTAGTTAGGGCTGGTTGAAATACTCCTTCCATGGGTGGGCTTCCACTGATTTTGATCTAGTTTTCTTTTGTGCTGTAACAGGATAGCACTGAGTTACATGCCTTACAATTGCTGTGTTCTCCCTCCTCCAGTGCCCAGAGACTCTTTCTGTACCAGCCTGTGCTTTAGGGGATGGAGGAGGGATGATGTCAGTGATTCAGGAGTGTTACCTCTGTCTCTTCAGTGCATCTTTCAGCAATGTGAAGTGCAAACCAGGTACTATGAGTACTCACCTGATTTTTGGTTCTTATGAAGGTGTCTTCTCTATGTAGATAGTTGTTAACTTGGTGTCTTTGCAGGGAATGGGATGGGGGACAATCAGTGGAGCTTTCTGTTTCATCATTTTGCTCCCATATGGTAAGTGTTTTTAAAAGGAGGTCCTTTACATATTTTCTGAATCGTCGCAGGACCTAATTCTATTCATAACATCACTCAATAGATGTTGTGCAAAAGAAAGAATAAATATTTGAGCTGTAATAAAATTGCTTTGGGTGAGTGTTTCTTGAGTGACTGACTGCAGACTTTTGCCTGCCACAACATGGAATTTCAAAATGTTCAAAAAAATAAAAGAAATCTCCATTGATACTATCTCTCTTGGAGCTTCCTAATAAGTAGAAGAGACCACATAGTTATGGCTGAATGTTCATGTTTCTACTTTGGAGTCAGAAGCCAAGAGAATAAATGAATGTTAGGTTCAAGTTAAGATTTTCTAGCCCTTTGGTAAGAACTGCTATTACTGATGTAAAGGCAGTGATAAAGCAGTAAGCCAAACACAGAGACATGCGAGCGGCAGTTATAAGAAAGGAAAGATTAAACAGAGAAATATGTTCTGAGAATTAGCACTGTCTACAGGGATAAATCAGATTTTTATTTGAAAGGAGTTTTTTCATTCTTGTATTAAAGCTAGACCAGAATATAAAGTGTCTTGTAGAATAGCCACAATGATAATGATGATGAAATATGCAGGTGCTATACTAGTTAGCAATTTTTCTCTATCTCCTTTTAAATTTTTTTTTTGGCTAACCAAACACAATTATTAAAACCAATATTGTTTAAAATGAATGTATACTACATACTCAAATTAGAAAAAAATAAACTACATGCATATTATAGAACCAAATTTTACTACAGCATTTTAATGTAGAATCCCAGAGGAAATTGAATGAGGATTATTTAGATGATTTTATGTTTCTTAAAATTCAGATACTTTAAAAATTTTATGTACTTTTTATTTCTGTTACTCTTTATTGGTTTTTGTTAGAGAAAAATCATTTCATGCTAGGAATAACAAACCAAAAAGTGCTAAAAATACAGAACAAACTGGGTTAAGGTAAACATTTTAGAGTACCTAAAGAAGTCAAATCCAAGAGTACTAACATTAAAAATCTACCAAGAGTTTTTAAGTAATGACAATGCATTGATTACATCTCAATTGTTAAAAAACAAAAACAAAAAAACAGTCTGACTCCATGACTTTCAAATATACATTTTTTGGAGTAAAATAATCAAGTCAGACTTCTAGAGGAAAAGAAAATATGTTTATTACTTATGGGACAATAATCCATATCTCTATAGAATTAAATTAGAATTTTTATTGTTTGATGAGAAATATTCTATTACTTGATGAAGAATAAAATGATTCTTTGAGTTATATCATTTTTCCCTCAACAACCAATTCTGCATTATAACTTATTACTTTAACTGGATATATTTGTCATTAGTACTATTCACTTTTCCCCCCTTTTCTTTTTCTAGTCTACTAGGCACAATAGTGCTTTCTCACACTCTGGAAGTTAGGTATGGCTATAAGGCTGAGATTAGAGTGAAGGGAAAGAGATTGTAATTTCTGGTGCAAAACTTAAGGAGGTGCCAAAAAAACAGTAATCAAAAAAACATTTTCAATGCCATATTTTAAAGAATCAAAATTAATGCAAAAATTCCAATGTGATCAGAATATCTAAATGTTAGTAAAGGTATGATGAATAATACTGAGTTTTCTCTTTGTCTTAGGCTGCAATGTGGCATGGTTGGCTCTGTATTGATCAATGATTCAGTGGTATCTAATCATAATACACGAATTTAAAACCATGCCCCTGGGAGGAATCAATTCTTAGACAAATACATGTAACAAAAATTGTTAAAATAATAGAATCACACTATCAAACAAATGTATTCAAGCAACATCTTTTTTCTGAGATGGAGTCTTGCTGTGCCACCTAGGCTGGAGTGCAGTAGCCTGATCTCAGCTCACTGCAACCTCCGCCTCCTGTGTTCATGATCATGCATTTCTCTTGCCTCAGCCTCCCAGGCAGCTGGGATTACAGGCACCCACCACCATCCCAGCTAATTTTTGTGTTTTTAGTAGAAACAAAATTTCACCATTTTGGCCAGGCTGCTCTCAAACTCCTGATGTCAAGTGATCCACCTGCCTTGAACTCCCAAAGTGCTGGGATTACAGGCATAAGCCACTGTGTCTGGCCATCAGACAACATCTGATTCTATTCAATAGTAATTCAACAGGTTGACAATTTAATGGATCACTATATTACTGCTGTATCTTTATGTAATTATAGTTTTATAAAAAAATATGTTTAAATAGCAAGAAACTCTTCTCACATACAGAGCTAGTCAGAAAGTTATTTATTTAGACTTTGTCGATTTATTTAATGAATTAGTAATTGAGCATCTCATGTTTAATTGAAAGTTTTCTAAATATATAATGGGAGTGCAAGAAAAGTCCTTGTCATTAAAACACTTACAATCTTACTTAAAAAAAATGGATATCCTCAGCATCCTATCCCCAAAAGATTGAGTTATCAGAGGTTAAGTCAGTTGTTTGGGACTTAAAGTACGTTTTCCTCAAGAAACACAATTAGAAAAATAGTTGGTTTCTAAAGCTTTATTTTATTATTTTTAAATTTTTTTTCTTTTTATTTATGTATTTTTATTTTTTATTGCATTTTTGGTTTGGGGGCACATGTGAAGAACATGCAATATTGTTGCATAGGTACACACATGGCAGTGTGATTTGTTGCCTTCCTCCCCTTCACCTATATCTGGCATTTCTCCCCATGCTATCTCTCCCCAACTCCCCACTCCCCACTGTCCCTCCCCTATTTCCCCCCAACAGACCCCAGTGTGTAGTGCTCCCCTCCCTGTGTCCATGTGTTCTCATTATTCAACACCCGCCTATGAGTGAGAACATGCGGTGTTTGATTTTCTGTTCTTGTGTCAGTTTGCTGAGAATGATGGTTTCCAGGTTCATCCGTGTCCCTACAAAGGACATGAACTCATCGTTTCTTATGGCTGCATAGTATTCCATGGTGTATATGTGCCACATTTTCCCTGTCCAGTCTATCATCAATGGGCATGTGGGTTGGTTCCAGGTCTTTGCTATTGTAAACTGTTCTGCAATGAAAATTCATGTGCATGTGTCCTTATAGTAGAACGATTTATAATCCTTTGGATATATACCCAGTAATGGGATGGCTGGGTCAAATGGAATTTCTATTTCTAGGTCCTTGAGGAATCGCCACACTGTCTTCCACAATGGTTGAACTAGTTTACACTTCCACCAACAGTGTAGAAGTGTTCCTATTTCTCCACATCCTCTCCAGCATCTGTTGTCTCTAGATTTTTTTAATGAACGCCGTTCTAACTGGCGTGAGATGGTATCTCAATGTAGTTTTGATTTGCGTTTCTCTTCTGAAGCTTTATTTTAAATGCTACTGAACCAAAGCAGTCTACTGGAGAAATTATTAGTGCACACTCACATTTGATTTCTCTCTGTCTCTCTCTGTCTCTCTCTCTCTGTCGAGCACACAGGAAGACTAGATACCTTGTCTCTCTTCTAACAATGTGAGATCATCTGACAAGTTTAGATCATTGGAATGTGAGAGAGTGACATATGAAGAATAGTGGGACCTCATGTAGAGTACACTTACCATCTGTGTTATCTGGAAGAAAGAGGTTTCTCTGACAAGAAATTGAGTGGGCACAAAAAGACTTAAAAGCACTATAGAAAATTGTTATTGGTTAAAATTTCCAGTAACAGCTTTTAGAGCTTGGGTGATAAGATGGTGCCTACAGCCCACACAGAGGCAGACTGGAACTCGGGAAGCAAGTAACTCAGACCAGTTGCCTACAGAGTTATATGTATTTTGAATACTGATTTCACTGTTTCAAGACTGAATTTAAAAATATGGCAAAACCAACACCTCTAAGGAGCAAATTTGTTGAGAAGCATCAGAAGTATGTGCTATGAAAATCTTACTATGTTTATATGTTTTCTAATTACTAAGTTTATCTTTTTTTAAAAGTTAGCAGCTAGTTAAAGCTTTTAAGGGTTCTAATCTAGTTTACCTGTCCTACATGAAATCAGAGGGGGAACGTATGCTAATGTTTAGGCCATAGTGTTAAAAGGAAAACAGTATATGCCTGTGTGTGGTAAGAATTTTGTTGCCTCTGGTAACTGAAGCAAGGGAAAATAAAACTCAGAGAACCTTGGGGATACCATTAGAAGACTCTCCTTTGAGAGAAAAATCTTTAAGGCTCTGCATTCTATTTAATTAGGGTGAGCGTATTTCCTGGTTGGACAACCCTGAATTTAAAAAAAGGCTGAGTCACAGCAGATTCTAGTATTTTAACCCTAAATGGCAAGAAAAATAACACCCTTGACAGGAGCAGAAGGTTGGAGAACATTAGGTGGAAGGAAAGTTCTGATTTGGATTTATTGAGTTGGAAATCCTGGGATGGCAGAATAGCTTATTAAGTACTGATTATGTGCCAGGTTTGCTTATGCTCTGTGCCCAGACTTCCTTAGCAAATTCTGGGTTAAAAAATGGTAATCATGTTTAAATAACTATAGTATTTAATAACATGTGCAGTGTTCCATGGTGGCAGAGAGGAGAAAATGGATAACTTTGAGGCTCTTATGTGTTTCACTGAGAATATAGTATTTGAGTTTTATCTAAAATGATGAGCATGAACTTGCTAGATAAACTTGCAAAGAAGGGGTAAAGGCAAAGATAACCACAGAGAGGAAACAACTAGGCTCTAACTGTATGAAATCACATAATATGTTTGGCTCACTAACAGTCATTTATGGGGTGAGAAGAAAGAGCATAATAAAAGGTGACTTCAGAGAACATGGCTCGCAGCATCATAAAGAATAGGCCATGAAATGAAGCTTAGGTGTTATTTTGTAAGTATTGTGACGCCATTACATTTGTTTGTTTGCTTGTTGGTTTTGTTTTTAGACATGATTTTGCTCTATTGCCCAGGCTGGAGTACTGTGGCTCGATCACAGCTCACTGGAGCCTTGACTTCCCAGGCTCAAGCAATTCTCCCTCACCAGCCTCCCAAGTAGCTGGGACTATAGACATGCACCACCCAGCTTGGCTTTTTTTTTTTTTTTTTTTTTTTGTAGAAACAGAATTTCATCAAGTTGCACAGGCTGGTCTTGAATTCCTGGGCTCAAGTGACCCTGCTGCCTCAGCCTCCCAAAATGCTGTGATTATGTAATTATTATGTAATTATTTATGTAGGCATCAGCCCCTGTGCTCTGCCCCAGCATTCCAAGTTTTTAGGAAGAGGAGTAATTAACCAAATTCATAGTTTAGAAAGATTAATATGACAAAGTAGTATGACAAATGGATTATATAAGGACAGTATATGATGTATAGAGAAGATTTATGAGGCCTTTAAGATATTTCAGGTGAAAAATGATGAGAACCTAAAAAGTATCAGTGAGTATAAAAAGGAGAGAATGAATGCCAAACTTACTTGCAATATAAAGCCAATCTATTTTGATGACATCATAGAGGGAGTGTTCACTAATTGGATATGGTTTAGGCTGGATTGAGATGGGAATGGAATGATGCAGTTATCAAGGCAAAGGAAAATCTCTAATATGACAGTCAGTGTTCTAACTTGACAGTCATTCTTTTTTGCTAGTCACTATAGTGTCAAGTGGAGCGCCTACTGATCCATAAGGTGTACTAATTGTTATCACTGACTACAGTTAACTTGAATTCCATGTGTCTAGTCTGCCCGTACTCAACAATTAGAAGAGTTTCTTGGAGATTCAAAACTGATAGGGAACAGGTTAGTTTTGTTGTAATTAATAAAAGTACCAGAAAGCCCAAGAGATCTGAACAAAAAGCTCTCTGTTTGAAAGAACACAAGGTTTTCCCTTTATTCCATGCTTCTAAAACTAATTACAGTGGCGCTAATCTAGTGCTGCTGTGGAGAAATTAGGGTTTATCTTTATTGTTCCATTTTATTTCAAAACATGCACCTGAGAGGCACAGATCTTTTTCCGGTGTGTGGTTGCCAAGGAACTAAGGCCTGTCTAGCTTATCCTAGTTATTTCCTTTTCTCTTGTATTTTCTTTGCATTATTCAGAATTTAAGTAATGATCTCATCTTACTTTTCCAAAAAAAAAAAAAAAACAGAATTTATTAGATCCACAAAAATTTGGTAAAATAGTAATAAAATACCCATGTATTATGACAATAAAACTCTATTTTTTTCTTATTTAATAGATTAATGGGCTTGTTCTTCTTAGACACTTCGAGAAAATATTTTGTTCATGTGAAATCCTAGTTTTATTTTTGGTAACATGACTTTAAACAGGGTATCTATAGATTTGTTGATGCCAATGGAATAAAACTTCAAATCTGATAACCCAGAATAAAATTTCTGCAAAATTTGCTTTATATGTCCAATAATAAGAGATCAAGAGTCCTGATACTCATGAACACTTTGACCTGGGAAAACCTGTGGACTACTTTCCACAAGTTAGAGGTTTCTTATCAAGCTCCACAGATACTATAGGCTGGGTCTGCAACCAAAAAGAGCATTCAAAGTTTTGGGAAAGAATAGAGAATAGTAGTTGGTAAGAGATCATGGAATTAACACAAGGAGGTGAAAAGTAAAAAGGATAACAGTAATAGAAGGAGGTAAAACATAAAAAAATGGTATCACAAATGAGGAAGAGAGATATCAAGAAGGTAGGGAAGTTTATTATAGTTTCAGGCTGAAAACAATAAAGAGGGTCAGAATTCACACACACCCTTAATAAATTTCAAATAGCCATTCTCCCATTACATTCATGCTAGTTCTTGTACAAACCTAGCTTTCATAATTATGATAGACATTTTGTTGAGTGGGGCCAAACTGTAATGTATGCCAGTAAAAAATGCTGGAGCAGATATTTATGGAGAGGATAATATTCCTTTAAAATTCAACAAATTGTGTGTGCCACTTAGAGTAAAACAGTATGTTTAGTTATGTTTTACACATTGAAGGGTTTTTTGGCTTTTATTTTTATTATTATTATTTTTTTGAGACGAGTTTTGTTCTTGTTGCTCAGGTTGGAGTTCAATGGCACAATCTCAGCTCACTGCAACCTCTGCCTCCTGGGTTCAAGTGATTCTCCTGCCTCAGCCTCCTGAGCAGCTGGGATTACAGGCATACACCACCACAACTGGCTAATTTTGTATTTTTAGTAGAGATGCGGTTTCTCCATATTGGTCAGGCTCGGCTTGAACTCCTGACCTCAGGTGATCCATGCTCCTCAGCCTCCCAAATTGCTGAGATTACAGGTGTGAGCCACCATGCCTGGCTTTTTTTTTGGCTTCAATAGCAATTTTATTACGTTATTGATTAGGCATTTATTGGCGCTCTTTTACATAATTCTCATTCTGTTCTCCTTTATCCTTCTTCTGTTCTTTCTCCTTTTTCCTCACCTTCTTCTGTTACTCATATCTCCTAAAAGTCATCTGAAGACAAATTGGACTTGGGATATTCACCATAATGCTTTGGGAAGGTTGCCACAGAAATCCACTCCTCAGACATTTCAACAAGTTGGTTTTATCACATACCATTTAGCCACAGTTTTTAAACTTTGTTCATTTATTTTGGATGGATAATAAATGTACATAGTTTTGGGGTAGACATATTGAGTTTTAGGTGTCTGTAAAATATTGGTGGAACTATCTGACAGACAGTAGTAGAAAGTTCTGAGGCTTAAGAGAAACAAAGACTAATAACAACAGGGTAAAAATGTTGCTGTTCAAATCAAGGAAGAAAAGCATTTCTAGGATAATTGAGTACTCAGCAGCTTAAACATCAAAATGAGGTCCTTATCTCAACATCAACCCATTGGCTGGTGGGCTTTTCTACCACTACTCAGATCTTCTCTGCTCATTTTTTAAAGAGCTGACTCTTATATCCGTATTTTCAGACATTTGTTAACGCATAGCACTCTAAGTATATATCTAAAGATAATAACTAACTATTTACATCATTCCCAAATATTACCTGTTACTTGAATTCACTAATTATATGCCCTTATAAGAACAGTCAATATATACTGTTAACAATGGTTGTGGGCATGAGGAAAGAGTTTAACATTGGCTGGGTGTGGTGGCTCACACCTGTAATCTCAAAACACTTTGGGAGTCCAAGGTGGATGGATCACAAGGTCAGAAGATCAAGACTATCCTGGCTAACACAATGAAACCCCATCTCTACTAAAAATACAAAAAGCCGATTGTGGGGGCACACACCTGTAGTCCCAGCTACTTGGGAGGCTAAGGCAGGAGAGTTGCTTGAACCTGGGAGGTGTAGGTTACAGTTAGCCGAGATCAAGCCACTGCACTCTAGGCTGGGAGACAGAGCAAAACTCTGTCTCAAGAAGAAAAAAAAGAGTTTAACATTCTATTAGGTCTCTATGACCCACTTAATTTCTTCGCAGAACCCATATTTATATTCTGATTATAGTTCCAAGAATTGGCCTTTTCTTGATGGAGTAGAGATTATACCCGTTATCCAAATATGTGTCATTTTAGTGAAGACAGAAATGATGAAGTGATGTAGTATATATATTTGATAGCAGTTAGCTTTGTCTTAATCTCACCTGACTAACCTACTGCATTTGGCACAGTGGAAATTTTCTATTTCTTGCATCTCCTTTGCAAATTTATTCTTCTATTTCAGCCATAAAATATCTTAGTTCCTCAAGCTTTAATCATGCTTCTTCTTCCTTTACTTCCCTTTACTCTTTCTCCCAGGCAATATGAGACAAGCATAAGGCATAGTAGCACTAATGACTACCACTGTAATCTAGAAAAATCACCTAATCTACATTTTCACTATCAAACTCACATTAATGTGCCCCACAGTAAATCCATGGTATACACCTTTCTGGGTAGGTCTGACCTGGTCTTATTCATGAAGCTGAAGTCTGGATGAGTAATGGCATAAGATTCTGTGTATATCAGAGAAAGCTGACTTGTTTATATACCTATTATTCAACAATTTATGAAAATTACATATTAATTTCCAGCATAGTTACATGCATCTAATTAAGTGGCACCAGGATCCATGGAGTTACATCTAAGAGACCTAAGTATCCTCAAAGCATCTCTTTTCCACAAAACTCATAACCAACCCATAACCATGACCTGTCATTTTTCTCCTTAATCATCTCTTTAATCCATTGATTATTATTTTTTAAATTGTCACTGCCATCAAAGTCCAAAACACAGCCAATTTTACCTGGACCATTGTAGTAGCTGTGTAACTAGTTTTCTGTCATTCATTCTGTCTTCCTCTAATTTATTGTATATATTACAATAAGAGTGATCTTTAAAAGGACAAATATGATAATGTCATCTCAACTGAAACTCTTCAGCAATCTCCCATTGCTTCTAGGAGTTAAAAAAAAAATGGACTTAGCATTTAATTCTCCAACCTCATCTTGCAATATTCTATCCCTTCTCTCTGCACTCTACCCATACCAGCTCTCTTTAAGTTTCCTGAACTTGTCATATGGCTTTTGTACACATTGTCTACAAATGTGTATTTGTACATATGCAGACATATATTGTCCATATGTATAAAATGTTAAACCTATAGTTCCACCTCCTCCCATTCCTCTCTGTGAGTGCCATGGACTGCCTCTATCTGGCTATCCTGGACTCTTTCCAACTAAAGTCTTGTTTTACTTTCAATGGGTTTATCAAGGCATAACCCCATGGTAAGTCAAGAATATCTCTACTATATTCCAGAATTTACTATTTATATCTTCCTTATATTCACACAGAAAGATGCAAAACCCAAAATTGATTACTGATTTTTAGCACATGATCCATAATGCTCTCTTATGAAAAGAATTAAAAATGTAACTCATTCAAACTAAATTTGTTCAATAATAGCCTAACCATAATACATCTTAATTTACTATAATATAGGAACCCATAATTTATATACACTGAGGTAATTGCTACTGTTTCCCTATCCAAATCAATAAACAGTCCTCAACTGTTAGGCCTAAGTCCTGGAAACTAATCAACTTGAGAATTACATGTTAATCTGTTTCTTTCTATGCTTTATTTGAATATCTGGTGCATATAAAGATGACATGTTTACAAATTTTCCCATTTGAGATATCAGTGACTAGAAGTGTATTTTTTCTTTTATCTTATAGTCAAGCTTTGATCATTATTTTCTAAGTTCTTTACAACTCTTGTATTAGTTAACATATAAAAAGAATTCAGTAAAATGCCTGAGACATTGAAGGTGCTCAATAAATGTTATTTACCCAACTAACCTTAGACACTATTTTAATTTACTTTAATGTTTTCTCAAATTTACACATTATTATCCTTATCTTATTAAAAATATAAAAAGTCATAAGTGCCTTTATTTTCTTTTAACAATTTTTAAGTGCTTTTTATTCTTTGAAGCAATCTATAGAGAAAAATAACTTGCTAATTTTAATAACTCTGACAAAAATCTTAAGCCCTATCTTTAGGGGCCAAAAAAACAGTGGCAGAAGGAGACATGAAGTAAACAATGACAAAAATGCTACAACAAAAATATGTCCTGTGACCGGAAAGATCAATGAAGCTTTCTTATTTAGGAGGATTAGCAGAATGGTATTTATGTTATTTACAGGAAGACAAGACGGGAGCAAAAAGAGATACCAGGAATATGCAGAAAGAATGTGATATATTCCAGAACATTTAAGCACCATGACCTAGATGGAGTTCAGAATGAAAGTCAGGGATAGGTGAGATGAGGCTGGATAGGCAGGCACATGCTGGATCAGAGAAGTCTGTGTATTTGACTTCAAAGCAGAAAAAATATTGAAGGATTTAAAGAATACAAGCAATGTGATGAGATTTGGCTTTTTGAAACCTCACTGTAGTTGCAGCGGCATGGTGCTTTCATTTAATAAGGCCTCTCCAAAGAAAAAATGAGGGCAGTTTAAGAGCTACATAATTTACAGTAAGCCATGTGACAGCTATCACAAATACAGTGTATCAATTTACTGCTTTTTGCAATGGAGGAAGAGAGCAAGCCTTGGATTACTGCACTAATGGTAACTAACCTTTTCCCCCATAAATGCAAAGATTGCATAGAAAACAATTATATCAGACTAATCCAATTTATTTCTATGATGTCATCTCTCTGGGCTTCCTTAAGAATTGATCCAGTTCCAGATGGAAATCAAAATAACAAGCTAGACTGATACAATCAAGAACACTCCACCACTGAGAGAAAGAACATGAAATTCAAGGAAGGGTTGATTACTTTTGTCTAGGAACAGAGGGTAGCAGGTGGATGATCTGCCTATAGCCAGTATTGTTTGGTATCTTTATTCATCTGTATCTGAGGGCTTACCTATTAGTTTTTCATATTATAAAAAGTTTCTTGAACTTGATTACTTGAAAAAGCAAACATCTTTACATTTTTAATCTGTATTATATAGATGAAAGAACAGTGTAAATAAATGAAAAGCAATTTATGAAGAAGAAGGAAACAAATTCTAAGCAAAGAAAAATTGTACCAGAAAAATTGAGTGTGTTCCTGGGGCCATGAAGATCCTCATGTATATAAATGCATTCATGAATTAAGTTATGCTAGTTGTTTAACATGCATGCATTTTTCTGCAATGTGCAAATAAAAGTATGTAAGTAATTGAAATGCTTCCCCTTAAAGGAGCAGTTCATCCTACTCAGGGGAACAAATTTAATTTGACTTCATATTTCAATAATAATACTGTTATAAACCCTTACACTTACTAATTTAATCCTCATAATAACCCTATAAAACAGGCACTACTGTGTTTCCTTTTAAAGATGATGAAGCTGTTGGCCGGGTGTGATGACTCACGCCTGTACTCCCAGCACGTTGGGAGGCCAAGGTGGGTGAATCATCTGAGGTCAGGAGTTCGAGACCAGCTTGGCCAACATGGTGAAACCCTGCCTCTACTAAAAATAAAAAAAATTAGCTGGATGTGTTAGGGGGCTCCTGTAATCCGAGCTACTCAAGAGGCTGAGGCAGGAGAATCGCTTGAACCTGGGAGGCAAAGGTTATTGTGAGCCAAGATTATACCACTGTACTCCAGTCTGGGTGACACAGAAAGAATCTGTCTCAAAAAGATGAGGAAGCAAAGTAACTTATTATAATTGCTAGCGAATGGTGGAGTAATTTCACGATCTAGAGAAAAAATTTTAGCAGATAAAGATTTAAACTAAACTAAAGTTATTAGAAATAGGTCCTGGTCATTATTTATTATCACTTTTGAATACTCACTATGAGAATACATGCTTTATAAAGCATCATCAAAATTTGATTTGATGTAATGCACACTAACATGTCAAACATATCAGAAATATTGTTTAACAGTGACCTAGTAAGGATGATTTTGACCCAAGTTATTATTTCAAGAGAAAACTGGAGAGACTATTTCTAGCAGAATATTTTTTATCCTCTGGAGACCTTTCACGTGCCAACAACCTGACAGATGATGAAGAATGCATCATGACAAACTGACCTAAAGCTTTCAATAAGATTAACAGTGTCATTCTTATTTGCAGATACTTTTTAGCTACTGAATTGGAATTTAGAAAACAATCACTCCAGGAAGAAGCATGGTCTACTATTTGGTATATAGTATAACATTAAGATCCACTGAAGTTTGCTGGTTCTTTGAAATAAAACGAATCTTTAGTGCTTGACATTATCTTGCATCATAAATTCCTAAAGAATGGAATAAGCTTTGATTGCCTTATCTTGAGAACTTGAAGTATTGACATTTGCAGAAGTCAAAATCCTTAGGAGGTATTTTATTATCATGGAGAAGCCTCCAGAAAATAGTATGTGGCTATCAGTTTTTCATTCTTATACCATTTTTATGGGAAATCTAGTGACCTGTATTTTTATTCTGTCTTTTCATTCAGTATTTAAAGAAAGCAACTTCTTAAGATGACAGGAAATTGAAATCTTGCATAAAACATTTCACCCATTTTGTCTTGTAAGATAGAGTTCTTATATTTAAAAAGTTAATGAAATTAATATCAATTTAAATAATTTTATTAAAAAGTGAGTAAATGTTGCTCAGGTAATAATAAAGGAATTTGGAAAGAGAGGGAGAAGTTGAAGAGGACACTGTTTTTTGGTGTGGATAACTAGCTAGATACTGATGCCGTTAAGAGAGAAAAGAAAACCTAGGGGAGAAAGCAGGCTTGGGGTGGCGTGGTGTGGAAAGATAGCAAAATCAGCAGTGCAGCTGTGAGCACGTCCATTGAAATACAGTGTGCTGTGATGGCTAAGACTTCAGCACTGGAGCCATTTGGCTTTCACTGAAATCCTAGCCCGCTTTTTCTATTTGTGTGCCATAGAAAAAGTTATAAAGTATCGCTGTGCCTCAGTTGTGCCTCCTATAATATGGAGACAGAATTGTGTCTATCAGAGTTATCAGAAATAAATTAGTAAATTCACTTAAAGTATATGACACAAATACTGGTTTAGATAAAGCACTTAAGAACATGAGTGGAAACAAAATAATTTCTAAATTTGAGTTAAGAAGTAAAAAGAAAGTCAAAATGGAAAATATAAACAACTGTAGTGATGTCAGGCAGTAAAAGTGCCAGAAGAGAGAGTGTCTCTCATCAGGCAAGATTTGCTTCAAAGGCCACTTTCAGAACTTACTTTATTTTTAAATTTTAAATGCTTATGAAATCAAATTGGGTAGCTACACCAGAAAGGATGGAAAGAGGTTACATGAAATTTTTATAAGCAAAAGCACTTAGAAACTTTTCACAGAAAATAGAAAATCATGTGGTTCCATCCTTCAGGACAGTAAGCACAGCCCATTGCATTGTCAATGGGAAAGGCAGTTTCTTCACCCTACAAGTGAAGGAAAGGGAGACGGAACCCAGAGTTAAGCAGAGGAAAGAATGAACAGCCTATAGCAATGTGAGATTCTTGTGGAATTGATACCTATGGTATAAAAAATAGCTGCAAAGGGTTTTTTTACCAGGTAAATTTGCAAGTCTGTAGAGCAGAACAAAAACCCATGAAGATTCCTGATGAGTCAAGGACAAAGTATTCTATTGGAATTTGGTAGCAGAACACTGGATTAGATTAAATATGCAGATTTTAATTTTGAGGTTAGCTAGAGCCTTCCATACCTCAGTCTGTGTCTTTGTTTTAGCATTATCTAATTTTTAAGCATTACCTAAGTTTTAAGTATTACCTAAGTTTTAGCATTACCTAGTTTTTTTTCCTGCTTCATGCAAACTGTTAGCTTTTAAATTAAATGCTTATTTATTTAATTATTTATTTATTAACTGTACTTTAGGTTCTGGGGTACATGTGCAGATCATGCAGGATTGTTGCATAGGTACACACATGGCAATGTGGTTTGCTATCTCCATCCCCCTTCCATCCCCCCGTCACCTACATCTGGCATTTCTCCCCATATTATCCCTCCCCAACCTTCCCACCTCCCATTGTTCCTACCTTGGCCTCCTCAACAGACACCAGTGTGTGATGCTTCCTTCCCTGTGTCCATGTGTTCTCATTGTTCAATACCCACCTGTGAGTGAGAACATGTAGTGTTTGATTTTCTGGTCTTGTGTCAGTTTGCTGAGAATAATGGTTTCCAGGTTCATTCATGTCCCTACAAAGGACATGAACTCATCGTTTTTTATGGTTGCACAGTATTTCATGGTGTATGTATGCCATATGTTCCTTGTCCAGTCTATCGTTGATGGGCATTTGTGTTGGTTCCAGGTCTTTGCTATTGTAAGCAGTGCTGCTATGAACATACGTGTGCATGTGTCTTTATAATAGAATGGTTTATAACCCTTTGGGTATATACTCAGTAATGGGATTGCTGGGTCAAATAGAATTTCTATTTCTAGGTCCTTGAGGAAGCACCACACTGTCTTCCACAATGGTTTAACTAGTTTATACTCCCACCAACACTGTAAAAGTGTTCCTATTTCTCCACATCCTCTCTAGCATCTGTTGTCTCCAGATTTTTTAATGGTCACCATTCTAACTGGCATAAGGTTGTATCTCAATGTGGTTTTGATTTGCATTTCTCTAATAGTGATGATGAGCATTTTTTTCATATGTTTGCTGGCCTCATATATGTCTTCTTTTCAAAAATGTCTGTTCATATACATCTCCCAATTTTGGATGGATTTGTTTTTTTTTCTTATAAATCTGTTTTAGTTCTTTGTAGATTCTGGATATTAGCCCTTTGTCTTATGGATAGATTGCAAAAAAATTTTCCCATTCCGTTGGTTGCTGGTTCACTCTAATGATTATTTCTTTTGCTGTACAGAAGCTCTGGAGTTTAATTAGGTCTCATTTGTCTAATTTGACTTTTGTTGCCAAAGCATTTGGTGTTTTAGTCATGAAGTCCTTCCCTATGGCTATGTCCTGAATGGTTCTGCCTAGGTTTTCTTTTAGGGTGTTTATGGTGGTAGGTCCTATATTTAAGTCTTTAATCCATCTGGAGTTAATTTTAGTATAAGTTGTCAGGAAGGGGTCCAGTTTCTGTTTTCTGCACGTGGCTAGCCAGTTTTCCCAACACCCTTTATTAAACAGAGAATCCTTTCCCCACTGCTTGTTTTTGTGAGCTTTGTCAAAGATCAGATGGTTGTAGATGTGTGGCATTGCCTCCAAGGCCTCTGTTCTGTTCCATTGGTCTGTATCTCTATTTTGGTACCAGTACCATGCTGTTTTGATTACCATAGGCTTGTAGTATAGTTTGAAAATAGGTAGTGTGATGCCTCCGGCTTTGTTCTTTTTGCTTAGGATTGTCTTGGCTATGTGGGCTCTCTTTTAGTTCCTTACGAAGTTTAAGGTGGTTTTTCCCAGTTCTGTGAAGAAGGTCATTGGTAGCTTGATGGGGACAGCATTGAATCTATAAATTACTTTGGGCAGTATGGCCATTTTCACAATATTGATTCTTCCTAACCATGAGCATGGAATGTTTCCCCATTTGTTTGTGTCCTCTCTTATTTCCTTGAGCAGTGGTTCCTAGTTCTCCTTGAAGAGGTCCTTTATATCCTTTGTTGGTTGTGTTCCTAAGTATTTTACTCTCTTTATAGCAATTGTGAATGGGAGTTCACTCATGATTTGGCTCTCTGTTAGTCTGTTATTGGTGTATAGAAATGCTTGTGATTTCTGCACATTGATTTTGTACCCTGAGACTTTGCTGAAGTTGCTTATCAGTTTCAGGAGATTTTGGGCTGAGATGATAGGGTCTTCTAAATATACAATCATGTCATCTGCATATAGAGACAATTTGACTTCCTCTTTTTCTAATTGAATATCCTTTATTTTTTTTTTTCTTGCCTAATTGTTCTGGGTAGAACTTCCAATACTATATTGAATAGGAGTGGTGACAGAAGGCATTCTTGTCTGATGCCAGATTTCAAAGGGAATGCTTCAATTTTTTGCCCATTTAGTATGATATTGACTGTAGGTTTGTCGTAAGTAGCTTTTATTATTTTGAGATATGTTCCTTCAATACCTAGTTTATTGAGAGTTCTTAAGCATAAAGCGCTATTGAATTTTGTTGAAGGCCTTCTCTGCATCTATTGAGATAATCATGTGGTTTTTGTCTTTGGTTCTGTTTATGTGGTGGATTACGTTTATAGACTTGTGTATGTTGAACCAGCCTTGCATCCCTGGGATGATGCCTACTTGATCATGATGGATAAGCTTTTTGATGTGCTGTTGCTATCAGTTTGCCAGTATCTTATTGAAGATTTTTGCATCATTGTTCATCATGGATATTGGCCTTTTCTTTTTTTCTTGAATCTCTGCCAGGTTTTGGTATCAGGATGTTGGTCTCATAAAATGATTAGGGAAGGATTCCATCTTTTTGTATTGTTTGGAATAGTTTCAGAAGGAATGGTACCAGCTCCTCTTTGTAAGTCTGGTAGAATACAGCTGTGAACTCATCTGGACCTGAACTTTTTTTGGTTGGTAGGCTATTAATTGCTGCTTCAACTTCAGCCCTTGCTATTGGTCTGTTCAAGGTTTCAACTTCTACCTGGTTTAGGCTTGGGAGGATGCAAGTGTCCAGGAATTTATCCATTCCTTCCAGGTTTACTGGTTTATGTACATAGAGTTTTTTGTAGTAATCTCTGATGATGGTTTGTATTTCTATGAAATCAGTGGTGATATCCCCTTTATCATTTTTTATTGCATCTATTTGATTCTTCTCCCTTTTCTTTTTTATTAAACTGGCTAGCAGTCTATTTTGTTGATCTTTTTAAAAAACCAGCTCCTGGATTTATTTGTTTTTTTGAAGGGTTTTTTGTGACTCTATCTCCTTCAGTTCTGCTCTGATCTTAGTTATTTCTTGTCTTCTGCTAGCTTTTGAGTTTTTTTGATCTTCCTCCTCTAGCACTTTCAGTTTTGATGATAGAGTGTCAATTTTAGATCTTTCCTTGCTTCTCATGTGGGCATTTATTGCTATAAATTTCACTCTAGACACTGCTGTAAATACGTCCTATAGATTCTGGTATGTTGTGTCTTCATTCTTGTTGGTTTCAAAGAACATCTTTATTTCTGCCTTCATTTCATTGTTTATCCAGTCGACATTCAGGAGCCAGTTTTTCAATTTCCATGAAGTTGTGTGGTTCTGAGTTAGTTTCTTAATTCTGACTTCTAATTTGATTGCCCTGTAGTCTGAGAGACTGTTTGTTATGATTTCCATTCTTTTACATTTACTGAGGAGTGATTTACTCCCAATTATTTGGTCCATTTTAGAATAGGTGCCATGAGGTGCTCAGAAAAATGTATAGTCTGTGGATTTGGGGTGGAGAGTTCTCTAACGTCTATTAGATTTGCTTGGTCCAGATCTGAGTTCAAGTCGTGGATATCCTTGTTAATTTTCTGTCCCATTGATCAGTCTAATATCGACAGTGGATTGTTAAAATCCCCCATTATTATTGTATGGGAGTCTAAGTCTCTTTGTAGGTCATTAAGAACTTGCTCTATGTACCTGGGTACTCCTGTATTGGGTGTGTATATATTTAAGATCATTAACTCTCCTTGTTGCATTGATCTTTTTACCATTATGTAATGTCCTTCTTTGTCTCTTTTGATCTTTTTGGTTTAAAGTCCATTTTATCTGAGACTAGAATTGTAACTCCTGCTTTTTTTTCTCTCCATTTGCTTGATAAATCTTTCTCTATCCCTTTATTTTTAGCCAATGTGTGTCCTTGCACATGAGATGGCTTTCCTGAATACAGCACATTGATGGATTTTGACTTTTTATCCAATTTGCCAGTCTGTGTCTTTTGATTGGGGCATTTAGTCCATTTACAGTTAAGGTTAGTATTGTTATGTTTGAATTTGATCCTGCCATTTTGGTGCTAGCTGGATATTTTGCCCGTTAGTTGAGACATTTTCTTTGTTGTGTTGATGGTCTTTACCATTTGGAGTGGTCTTTACATTTTTGGAGTGCCTGGTAATGGTTGTTCCTTTCCTTTTTTTAGTGCTTCTTTCAGGAGCTCTTGTAAGGCAGGCCTGATGGTGATGAAACCTCTCAGCAATTGCTTGCCCATAAAGGATTTTCTTTCTCCTTCGCTTATGAAGCTTAGTTTGGCTGGATGAAATTCTAGGTTGAAAGTTTTCTTTAATGATGTTGAATATTGACCCCCCCCCTCCTTCTGGCTTACAGGGTTTCTGCGTAGGTATCCACTGTGAGTCTGATGGACTTCCCTTTGTGGGCAACCAGACCATTCTTTCTTGCTGCACTTAGTATTTTTACCTTGATCTCAACCCTGGTGAATCTGATGCCTGTGTGCTTTGGGGTTGCTCTTCTTGAGGAATATTTTTGTGATATTCTCTGTATTTCCTGGGCTTCAATGTTGGCCTACCTTGCTAGTTTGGGAAAGTTTTCCTGGATAATATCCTGAAGAGTGTTTTCCAGCTTGGATTCATTCTCTCCATTACATTCAGGTTCACCTATCAAATGTAGATTAGGTCTTTTCACATAATCCATATTACTTGGAGGCTTTGTTTATTTCTTTTCCCTCTTTTTTCTCTATTCTTGCCTTCTTATTTTATTTCATTGAGTTGATCTTCAATCTCTGATATCCTTTCTTCTGCTTGGTCGATTTGGCTATTGAAACTTGTGTATGCTTTGTGAAGTTCTCATGTTGTTTTTCAGCTCCATCAAGTCATTTATATTCTTCTCTAAGCTGTTTATCCTAGTTAGCATCTTATCTAACCTTTTTTTCTAGGTTCTTAGTTTCTTTGCATTGGGTTAGCACATATTCTTGTAGCTCTGAGAAGTTTGTTGTTACCCACCTTCTGAAGCCTGTTTCTGTCAATTTATTATGTTCATTCTCCATCCATCTTTGATCCCTAGCTGCTGAGGAGTTGTGATCCCTTGGAGGAGGAGAGGCGTTCTGATTTTTGGTGTTTTCTTCCTTTTTGTGCTGGTTTCTTCCCATCTTAGTGGCTTTATCTACCTGTGGTCTTTGTAGTTGGTGACTTTTGGATGGGGTGTCTGAGTGGACATTCTTTTTGTTGATTTTGAAGCTATTTCTTTCTGCTTCTTAGTTTTCCTTCTAACAGTCAGGCCCCTCTGCTGCAGGACCACTGGAGGTCCACTCCAGGCCCCACTCACCTAGGGATCACCCGCAGGGGCTGCAGAACAGCAAGGGTTGCCTTTGGGTTTTCCTCTGCTATCTTTGTCCCATAAGGGTACCTGCCAGATGTCAGACTGAACTCTCCTTTATGAGGTGTCTCTTAGGATATACAGGGATTGGGGAGTTGCTTGAGGAGATAATCTGTCCCTTACAGGAGCTCAAGTGCTGTGCTGGGAGCTCTGTTGTTTTTTGCAGAGCTACTGGGCAGGTACCTTTAAGTCAGCTGCAGCTGAACTCATTACTGCCTCTTTTCCTAGATGCTCTGTCCCAGGAAGGCTGGCTTTATTTATAAGTTCCTGTCATGCTGCTGCCTTTTTTCATAGATGCCCTGCCCTGCACAGAGTAGTCTAGTCACAGTCTGCCAGCAGAGTCATTGCTAAGCTGCCACAGGCTCTACCCAGCTGCTGTGTGAACTGCCTTGGTAGTGGCAGACTCCCTCGGTAGTGGGGGATGCCCTTCCCCTCTCTGAGCTGGACTGTCCTGGGTCCAGCTGCACTTACTGTGAAACTCTCAATCCAGAGTGTTTCAGATTGCTTGTTTTGTGGGGGTGGTACCCGTCGAGCCAGATTGCCTGGCTCCCTGTCTCAGCCCCATCCCTTTCAGTTGAATGGGCGGTTCTGTCTCCCAGGTGTTCCAGGTACCAGTCAAAAAGGCCACCCAGACTTTTATGAGTTTCTGTGCCCCAACCTGGCACCAGCTGAAACCACTGCACTGAAAACTCATGGTGCTTTTTAGTCAGGGAATCTCCTGGTCTGTGGGCAGTGAAAACTTGTTTGGAAATGCGGTGATCATTCACCCTCTGTGCTGTTGTTGCTGGGAACTGCACTCTGGAGCTGTTCCTATTTGACCATCTTGGATCCTCCCCCACCAAATGCTTATTTTTAAATGACGTTGGAGTTTTTTTTTTCCTCTAAGTGCCAGTATTCCCATAATTTTGGTTTTTGAACTAGCAGTGCCTGTGAAAAAGAAAGTGAAAATCTAAGATTTCTGTCTTGGGGTTTTTGCTGCATGCAGTTGACTACTTAATTTTCTTACTAATTGTGAACATTGATGTGAAACAAATTAATAAAGCTCTTGAATCATTCTATTTTATGTTTTATCAAGTGATATAAGTAGATTAATTACTAATTATAATTTCAGTTCAGCCTTTGTAATTGATTTTCCTTAAACATTGAAGAAACACAAATTTATGGGCTTCCTGATGATTTTTCTTCTAGGCATCATGTCCTATAGTTTGTCATCCCTGATAAATGTAAAGTTAAACTGTTCACAAAGGTTTCGTCTCCCATTCCACTGTTATTAGTAATGATCATCCTTCTAAAAACAATATACTTTTTCTATAAAAAGAAAAAAATGGAAGAAAATTACAAGGCAATGGAAACTATTATAAGGCCCTTTTGTTTCCACATTAGATAAATTTGTGCAACCCCCGGTTGTGGGACCCCAACCCACGGAGGCAGGCACCCAGTAGACACGAGGCAGGACGCATGGTGGCCGGTACCGACTTTATTGGGATCTCCGGGCGACTCAGGCAGGCAGGGAGGAATCGCGCACGCTTTCTTTGTTTGGTCAGCTTTATAGGGGCAGAGGGCCTGGGGCGGTGGGAGAGCAGAGGTGGCGGGTGATGATTGGTTAGTCCCGGTTGCCGGGCAGGGAGTTCTCCGGACGGGAAGTTTAGTGGGCAGGAAGTTAGGGGAGAGCTAATAAGACAGATGGTGATTGGTCAGGTTCTAGGCAGGAAGTCTGCTGGGCGGGAGCTGAAGGGGCAGGT
>PVKP010031843.1:0-26568 GCA_004027715.1 Plecturocebus donacophilus | reverse complement strand
CACCATAATGAAGAATCTACATCAACTAATGGGCAAAACAGCCAGTTAGCATTACCAGAAGCTGTGATTTTCGTCTCTGATAAAACAGACTTTAAAACAACAAAGAACACAAGAAACAAAGAGGGACATTACATGGTGGTGAAAGGATCAATGCAACAAGAAGAGCTAACAATCCTAAATATATACGCACCCATTACAGAAGCACCCAGATACATAGGGCAAGTTTCATAACTCTTTAATAACTGCCATTCTAATTGGTGTAAGATGGTATATCTCACTGTGGTATTGATTTGCATTTCTCTAATGACCAGTGACGGTGAGTTTTTTTCATATGTTTGTTGACCACATAAATGTCTTCTTTTGAGAAGTATTTGTTCATATCTTTCACTCAGTTTTTGACAGGGTTGTTTTGTTTTTCTGTAAATTTGTTTAAGTTCTTTGTAGACTGTGGATATTAGCCCTTTGTCAGATGGATAGATTGCAAAATTAAACTAAAGAACTTCTATTACAGCAAAAGAACCTATCATCAGGCAACGTACAGAATGGAAGAAAATTTTTGGACATGCAATTTTAAGTGTGGATATGCTGAATAATAATCTTCTAATAAGGGGAAAATTACTAATCTTCAGAGTCAAATTTATATGAGTTTAATTATATTCTCTTTTGTATAAGAAAAACAATCATGCTACCCTGTTAAATCTCAGACAGACAAAAAGACCACAAGGAAATTATCAAATTCACTTTCAAATAATCTTCCTCTTATCTTGGATATTGTTCTCCACAGTAAAAACTATGTAAACAGTGAAGCATAATACAAATGTGAATTATTATCATTAGTTTTAGATATGCTACAGATAAATACCTGTGAACTTTCTCATCCCATTCTAATAGAAAAAGCTAAAATGGCAAAAAAGAATTACTAGTGATTCTAATTGCTCAAGCTTAATGAAAAATGTATTAGACATTATTTGTGTTTTAAATGCAATAGAAGTCCTTTCCATAAATATTATTCATGAAGAAGTTAGAGATAATGAGTATTAATTTCTCTAAGCTAATAATCTCTCATAACATTACAAACTACATCTAAAGATGAATTTGCCAAACCAAATCAATTTTTATTTTCATCAGCTGGAAATAGAAACTGGCAACATTATGATATCGAGAGCAGTTATAAATGACCCTCTGAACCTGAAACAGATCAAAAACATCAGCTCTACATATAAAAATGTTATTCCAACTGTGCATATTTTCTATTTTTCTCTTTGGGATAGTGTAAATTGAAAACCCCCAGGGAAATACATAATTCATATGTAATAAAGTGAAAAGGAAACAGGAATGATACATTCTTAAGTGTCTAGAATATGCCAAGCAAACATTTTTCCCTGCAGTATTGTGCTTTCTGGAATATTTGCTTTGATCTACATTTCAAAAATCTAGTTCACTAAAATTTAAAGAAACTGCAGATCCTATACTTCATTTAAAAGATAAGATTGTGGAATAGTGTTTACTCTGGTGAAAATCAAATGCTTTGTTATTTAAACCTTTTTAATCATTATAGAATGCTACCCATATCACTCTTGTCTACAGATGACTTAAATGTAGTATTAAATAAATAAACTGCAATTCAGTGCCCCATCCTATCGTTTTTATTTTTGAAAAAATAATGCTATCAGATTTTATTTATTATGTTATTATCAAAGGAAGAAATGTGTGATAATACTAAATAAACTTGTTTGAACATAAATACTAAATCATTTTTTGGCTGCATTGAAACAAATAGATTCTTAAAAGAATATGAAACAAAACAAAATAAACACTTAAAACTAAAACAGATGTTAATTCCAACTTGAAAAATCAAATACATTTTAGTTTTTAGAACGACTAAATCATATCAATTTTGACTTTGTATCAGAGGGCAGAATTTAGATACCATCATTCTTCTGTTTAAAACTCTCAATTGGTCAGGCATGGTGGCTCACACCTGTAATCTCAGCACTTTGGGAGACCCAGGTGGATGGATCCCTTGAGCCCAGTAGTTCAAGACCAGCCTGGGCAATTATCAAAAACCTATCAGTACTAAAAATGCCAAAAATTAGCCTGGTGTAGTGGCATGAACCTGCAGTCCCAGCTGCTTAGGAGGCTGAGGAGGGAGAATCACCTAAGCCTAGAAGGACAAGGTTGCAGTGACCATGATTGTGCCACTGCATTGCAGTCCAGTGATAGAGTGAGACTGTTGCAATAAATAAATGAAACATTCAATCTTATTTCCATTAATGTTGGTTGACTACTAAAATAGTAGTATAATTCTACCAATACAAAATTCGAATGAAATTTTTAAAAAAGCTTTAAGAAACCCTAATAAAATTATATTACACCAACTCTAACAGAGTTCCACTTAAAAATATATACTCGATAGAGTAATTTATATAGGTTCATCATCATCCTTAGCTTTTGATTAGATTCCATATGTGCTATTAATCTTTTTTTTTTTTCTTTTTTTGAGAAGGAGTCTAGCTCAGTCGCCCAGGCTGGAGTGCAGTGGTGTGACCTTGGGTTACCACAACCTCCACCTCCCCGGTTCAAGTGATTCTCCCCTCAGTCTCCCAAGTAGCTAGGATTACAGACATGAGCCACCATGCCTGGCTAAGTTTTGTATTTTTGTAGAGATGGGGTTTCACCATGTTGGCCAGGCTGGTCTTGAACTCCTGACTTCAGGTGATCTGCCCGCCTTGGCAGCCCAAGTCCTAGGATGACAGGCATGAGCCACTGCACCCAGCCCATATGAACTATTTATCTATCTTCAATTCCATACAGTGATATAAGTACACATTTGTCGTGTATGTCTCTGTGTGTGTGTATACCTAGATACATATGCAAATGTTGAATTCATGTTTATAAACAAGTTTTTTGCCATGTGCAGTATGTACTTTTTAAAGTAAAAAATAAATACTGTATAATCTCTGACTCTAGCAGAGAATTTCATATCCAGAAGATTCCTATAAAATTGTTAAACTTATCTATGTGGGTAATGGATGCTCTGTTAGACATTTCAATTGTCTAATTAGGAAGCTGCCAATCTGGAGAGATGAAAGTAGGTAAGTTGTACTTACTGAAGAGTTAAGTTGTATTTAAAAGTTGGAGAAAAGGGGAATTTCTTGGTAGCTTTATCTCACCAGTAGAAAAACTACAGTAGGTAGTTACAGGCAGCTTCTAGAAGGGGAAAAGAGACCTAATAGGTACTTATGGAACTCCAATGAAAAGCAAATTGAAGCCTGTGTAGATTTGGATATGGGTGTGAATATATGGGTGTGAATAATGAGGGAAAAATTCATTATAGAGAAAGTTTATTATAGCTTTCATGCAGACTAACTTCAGAGATTAATAGAAACCTCTGTGAATTTCCAAATTTCTGTCATTCTCACACCCACTATCTTATCCACAGGTAAACTGCTCTGTTCTTTCTTTAATAATCATATCCTATTTCTAAACAGGGAAGTGTCCCTAGAGGAAATGATATTTAAATGGTCTGACTGTGTATATCTAGTATCCTCTGCCTGAGTCTATCACAGTACTTAACACATTAACACTCTTAACTATTGTAAGTATGATAGTACTTGCTGATCTCTTCCATTTGCTTTAATAGTCAACAACTTACATACAGGTTTATTGATGATACACATGAATGAATGAGGTCAAATTTCATTACTTTCTGCTAAGAATATATAATTGATTGTTTTGATTGTTTTTCAAAATATTTATCTTTATTTCATTCATTTAATGATTCTTGATTTGGTGCTAGTAGTGCTAATCGGTGATACAAAAATGATTTACAAATAATTCATTTAATTAACCTAAGAACTCCGTGGAGTAGAAGATATCCATATCCCAATTTAACTCATTTAAACTTTACAAATATCATCAGATAGAGGCTAGCAATATTTCCATTTTAGAAATGAAGAACTTAAAGCTTAATAAAAAAGATAACCATAACTACTAACCATAATAAGCTACTTCTCACTCTGATTTAAAAATTACCTACCAAAATAGCGTTTTCATCGTTGAGTTGAAAGGCTCATTAAATTGCCATAAATGGCATTCTGAAGGTGATTTCTCCGCCCATCCTCACCTCATGAAGACTAAGGTAGCATTCTCATTGAGATTAGTTTTCACAAGTCAAGACTAATTAAAGCTATGAAAAAGGCTACACATTATAATTCACATTGAAAATACTCTCCAATAAAACAAGCAGTCAGAATGAGCTGCAGTCATGCAGATCACTTCTGATGCTTATCATTCTGCTTTACCTAAAGAATTTGGAAATTATTCTGTCCTCTTGCACTGTAAACTTGCAATAATTTAAGAGCCAAAAATACAAAAGTTTGCATTCCAAATCAGTGGTATGTCAGAATGTTTTATTTTTAATATTAGGTGAAGGAAATCTCCAGCATTGTACTTTTTATTTCATCTGCAGAAAGGTCAGAATATTTACTGGAAAATGTGAAATAACAAGAAAAAAATCTCTGGCAAATTTTAGGGTGACATTAAGGCAAGGTATTTTTTTTCCAGGCTGTGAGTCTGTGCAGTTACAAGTTTATCATATCTAAGGAGAATATTCCTAAGCAGTGGTACAGACATGGAGCGGATCCTCATTCAACCAGGGCCCTTTTCCTAAGCTCATGAGATCATGGGCAGAGCTCATCATCTCTTGCTTGAAATCTACCAAAATTTGGTAACTTTTAACTAGTTACTAAATAAGTGATCTTTAAATTCTTCAGCGAAAGTTTAAATAATCTCTTTAAAACATAAAATATTTGGTAGGTATGTTAGAGGAAATTGCTGTGACAACTTTGTTAAAAGGAATAACCAAAATTATTCCTGAATGAATTGCGAATCCCAGTTGCAATGGCTTTCTGCATATGATTCTGTCTCCAAGATATTAATTTATTTATGATAAGAGGCATTTGAATAAATTTTAAAATATCATATAGAAGGACTTGACTTAACTAATACTCATCACACATACAGAGTACTATATGTATTGTTTGCCATTTTGATTAATCACTTCACACTTAACCATTACTGGAAAATGACACTCACAAATCTCTACTGTAACAAATCTATCTATACAGCAAAGAAGCCACCTAGTAAAAATTTATTCTAAAGGGCAAGTCTTTCATTCTCACTTTTTGCTCAAATTTGTATCAAGTATAGCCTTAGATCCTATAATAAACTCCATCTATGAATACTATGCCAGTCAACAAAATGCTTTATTGCATTTCTCAAGCATGTTTGCACACAGACTTTATGACAGTGATCAAGCGTCAGTGTTACAGTAGCCATATTTTTTTTCACTGAGTTTTATTGTTTTACATTTCAGGCTGTATGACTCACAAAGAGAACAATTTATTTGATCAAAGAATCACTGTATGCTGGTGCCAGCATACTTTTTAAAGTGAAATGCCAGGAAAATAAGTGTAACTGCAAGGCTTTTAGGGAACTGTCCATCCTAGGAAAAGCACTGGCTGGATCACTAATGGCATTTCGTTCAGAGTGGAAATAATCTTTTTCATCCAAAGTGCATAAGAAAGAAAAAAATCTTCTGATTTAGTAGTTTATTTTCCATATACCTATCAGTTAGGATTACTTTCCTCTAAGACAAAGTAATATATTTCTTGGAATATTAGAAATAACACAAATTTATAAGCTAAAATTTTAAAAATTCTAGCTAGTTAATAATTTTGTTGTTGAAATTCTCACTTTTAAATGACTGAAAAGGTCTTACTCACCATAGGGCCAGGTGGTCCATCTTGGCCTGCAGCTCCAGGGAGACCTTGTTCTCCCTACAGAAAAGAAAAATGATTGATTTTTGAAATTAACATAATAATGAATATTTCTTTTTTACAATTTTAGAAATACAAGAAGAAAACAAAGCAAATATAATCTTTAAGTTCCACCATATGGAGGACATTGAAAAATATTGTTAAGTAATTTTGGGTCTTTTTACTATGCCTACATTTCTATATTCATATACACACAAATATATATGTATGTGTATATATAAACATTTCATATCACTGAAATTTTAATTAGTTTTCTGTTTTCTCTTTATAACTTAGTGTTTCACCATGAACTTATTAAATAAATGATATACTTAAATATTTTAAGAGTATCTGACACTTTTACATTATATTTACAGAATTCCCACAAAATTATCCACATAACTTATGAAATAACGCCAACATAAGCACGTTCATTCATAATTTTTTTTTAGAAACAAAATGTTATTTTCAAAATGGCATCTTTTTAACACAGATAGATGCTCACCACAGGGCCAGGGATGCCCCGAAGACCTTCTGGACCAGGCTTCCCTGCAGGTCCCTGAGGACCGACTGGGCCGGTTTTTCCAGGAGGACCTTCAGCACCTGCTTCTCCCTGTTAGGAAATAAAATACGGAAGCACATTAATGATGAGAAGAGACATTTTACTATTTTATTAAATTACTCAAATAAACGTTGATCAGTTTATGCATGACATTTTCAAACATAATGCCTATTATACAAATAAATATATGTATATAATTCTTTTTACCTTAGCACCTTTTTCACCTTGTCTTCCCTCTGCACCTGCAGCTCCAGGAGGACCCTATAGACATGAGATTTAATGTAAAACATGTATCACATATTAATTTGAGGATACATATCAAAATATGTATCACATATCACACATACGCAATAAAATATGTATCACATATCACACATGTATTACATATAAAGGAATGTTAATAAGAACTTGTTTAAGAACGCCTGTAATCCCAGCACTTTGGGTGGCCGAGGTGGGCGAATCATGAGGTCAGCATTTTGAGACCAGCTTGGCCAACATGGTGAAACCTTGTCTCTATTAAAAATACAAAAATTTAGCTGGGTGTAGTGGCTGGCACCTGTAATCCCAGCTACTTGGGAGGCTGAGGAAGAAGAATCACTTGAACCCAGGAGGTGGAGGTTGCAGTGAGCCATGATTGTGCCACTGAACTCCATCCAGCCTGGTGACATAGCAAGACTCAGTCTCAACAACAGCAACAACAAACAAACAAAAACAAAAACAACAAAAAACACTAAAGTTTAATTTGTAACAGATTAATAAATTGTAGTTTTCTGTCATTTGGTTTAAATCACAATAATAAAAATCAAAACCCATTTTATGTACAAATTTCCTCTTAGAATACTGAAAAACAGCACAGATTAAATATACTACAGATAATCACTTCACATCAATATAAAAAAGCAGTAAAAATAAAGATTTTAAAGAAATGATGAATTAAGATCATGTGTTAAATATTGAGATATCATTTATTATGAGTGTGCAAAATACTGAGATATCATTTATTATATTTTATTATTAGAAAATTATTTAATGTATCAGATTTTACTTGTATTCTCATATGTTTTTTAAGAATGGCCCCTTTCTTAATCCTAGAATATGAATATGTTCATTCATTCTTATAGGATCACATAATAAGTAAAGAAACACAATATTTTAAATTATGATGGTCAACAGACACAATATTTTCATTTTTGAGAACTATGTAATTCGCATAAATAAGTAAAATGAAAGTCAATTATCACTTTTTAAGTCCTAATGTTAGAAGTAAAATGGAAAAAAAATTTACACTTTAGATGCCATCCAAAAGCATGAATACAGAAAGACTGTAAAAGAAACAGTGATCTCCAGGAAACTGCTTTTCATTTTTTCCAATCAGACTCTCTTATTTTCCATTTGTTTACTTCAATTTTCATAATAAATCGTGCTCAAAATCATTTACTGAGGTCGGGTTTGGTGGCTGCAGACAGTAGTCATGGTGGTGTTAACTGGTGAGAATCAAGTGAGGCAAGAGGATAACTTTTCCTTTTCAGACACCATGTTAATATTCTAATGGTGAATATATCCCAGCCTTTTATAGTGTATTTTAAACTGAGTGTCAATAGAGGTGGATGATGGGAGGTTGCTTGGTGAGTACAATGTGTATGGCTTCAATGATGCATGCAATTTAGGCCCAGACTTCACCATGATGCAATATCAATATAGCAAATTTGCATTTGTACTCCATGAATCTACACAAAAAGTAAAAGTGAATAAAATGAGTATCAAGTACTTCATCGATTCTATGAACTCCATAGAATTTCATGAACTCATTTTATTTCAGAAAGAGTCAATGATGACATCCTTAGTAATTATTCTCTCAATATCATTCCTATAACTTTATCTGTTATTAGACATTCACTGTAACTCAATTCAAAGATAAGAAATGTATAAATTCTATGGGAGGTCTAGTGACTTCCTATAGATATGTTAATCAAAATATATACATTAATATTTCAAAGGACACCTTTTAAAGTTCATATTTATGCAAAAGGAATTCTGTATAGAGTCATGAATTTCAAGTATGTTCTATTGTTAAAATGTTAAGCCAGAAATTATTTTAGTGTGATATTTAAAATAATAACATATGCAAAGTAGATACAACAATCATAACGATTATTATTTTGGAAATAGAAATGTTATTCAATGAAATAATAGATTTTCCTTATTCAATGACAGTTTTTCCTTAGACTAGTAACAAAATGATATGCGGTCTTAACCTCAAAAGATTGCATTTACAAACATGAAGGTTATAGTAGAGAAGATTTATCAATACCTGGCTTTTTAAAAAGCAACCCATCTATATCTATTGTCTAAAAACCAGAATGAAAACATCACCTTTACTTCCAAGAAGAAAGAAGATCTGAATTAAAAGAGCCTAAAGAATTTCAACATAACTAAATGACAACACAGAACTAAATTCCGATTAAAATAAAGGGTTCTTTGTCCCTAAATAAGTTCCTCCTTCTGTGAACAAATATCTGTCATAGCAAAATTTTTTTTATTAAATGACTTTGTTCTATTCTTTTTCTCATTTTTCCAATTTTACTTATTCCTTATATTTTTTTCCAGATGACAAAAAGTTAAGAAAAACTAGGATGAAAGCGGATATACTTTCTCTGAGAGTAGTGAGTGTCCTTTAGAGAAAAACTCATGTGTTCCCCAAAAAGCATGCACTAAAAAGTTAATCCTCAACACAGTGCTGGGAAATAGGACCTAATAGGAGCTGTTAAGGCCATGAGAGCTTATGTATTGATTAATAATGAATATAAAAAGGGTAGGGTAGTTCATGCCTGTAATACCAGCACTTTGGAAGGTGGAGTCGGTGGATCGTCTGAGGTCAAGTGTTCAAGAACAGCCTGGCCAACATAGTGAAACCCCGTCTCTATTAAAAATACAAAAAATTGGCTGGGCATGGTGATGGATCCCTGTAATTCCAGCTACTTGGGAGACCGAGGCAGAAGAATCGCTTGAACCCAGGAGGCGGAGGTTACAGCATGTTGAGATCGCATCATTGCACTCCAGCCTGGGTGACTGAGACTCTGTCTCAGTAAAAAAAAAAACCTGAGGCTGTGAATTTGATATCTTGCTCTTTCTTGCTCGCAATTTGTCCTTCCACCTTGGCATGACAAACTAACAAAGCCCTTGCAAAATGTGGCCACTCAATCTTGGATATCCCATCCTTCAGCCAGTAAATCTGTGTTCACATGCAGTGTTCTGTGACAGTTACACAAAGCAAAGACAATGCCTACGGACAAATTCTTGTCTCAATAATTTATTCCTAATACATTTGCGTAAATGGAGGGGGAGAAACAACCTGGTGAGCGCTTGTACTTTCATGAAGTAAATGAGTGTTCTTATTGAAAAATACCTCATAAAGCATAATACACTAAAATAGGCCTTAGTTAATTCTCTACCAGTAGTTATTGTTATAAAAGATTTTTCTACTCATGAGAACTATTCTTTCTATAAAGCATCTAATCTGATCTTTCCACTATTCAAGTTTTACAGTATGATTCTATACTATGCTAATTTTTTTCCACTCATGTCACATTTAAATATCCCTTATAGTCCAGAAATCAGCTATGCATATAAATAACAAGTAAAATTAAATCCCTAAGGAATTCATAGAATTTACACAGAAATAGTACAGATACAAAAATTAACAAATAGTACATTGTGAAATAAACAAAGATGAGATCAGTGTACAAAAAAGGTACAAAAATAGGTACAATGATAAAGAGGATCTTCCTAAAAATCTAGTCTCTGATCTGAATCTTACAGTGTGGATAGATCCGAGGATGGTTTCTACTAACGTTTTACCTTCTGATCACTCCGATGCATGCTTAAAGGAATAAAAATGGAAAGTACGGACACTCTTTACTGACGTGCTAGTAGTTCACTTAGGCTAGTAGCTAAGCATCTGTGCATCTGTCCTGCATGATGATGTGGTGACTTGAGATTTGGGGAGGAAAGAAGAGAATTCGAGAAAGGGAGAGATTTGGCATATGGAGATCTTAATTTTTTAATTTTAGCAAAACAAACTATGCCAACTTTAGTATAAAATTAGTTATTTGGATAAACATTTTTGAACATATTAAATGAACCAGAATTTTTTTTTCCCACATTAAAAAATTTCAGAACAATTTTTCCAAAGAGTATTAAAAACACTAATATTTAAAATATTTTAAAAATAAATAAATTTGATTCAATATTTTCAGAACCTTTAATACTCTTCTTGGACTCTGAATCTCCTAGAGGGGTGTATAATCTCTGTAGTGATTCCCAATTTAAGTGCAGACCTTGTTTTCATAATGACCTTACTTGGAAGGCATAGTTTTGTACCAAACAGAAATTTTAAGTGGGTTTATGATTTATTTTATTATTACAATGTATTTTCTACCTATACGTTCATATAAGAATTTTTCAAAGGATTTTGTAAAAGAAAATGTCTGAATTTGAAATTTGAATTAATACTATATATATAATACTAATCCTGGATGTATGTGTATGTGTATATATATATACACATATGTATATATATATACACACACATATATATATATACACACATACACTGTACATTTATATACATGGCACATATATACATATATATATATATATACTATATGATATACATGATGTGTGTGTGTATAGTAAATTAAAACTTCATCTGTCATTGTAATCAATTAATAATAACAGTTACTGTACTGTTTTAATTTTTTATTATGAACTTTCCTTTGGCAATATGAGCTGAACTCAAATTTCCATGTAATATGCGCATTTTTGGGTTATAATGCTTAAATTACTTTAGTCAGCTTTAGATTTTTTTTTTTCAGTGAAAGGGCATGGAAGTAGCTAAAATTATAACTTTAGTATTAAAATTCCATGTCTTATTGAAACAAGCTGTAAAAATCTTCTAGTGCCTTAAGGAAATATACACTCATTCTCAAGTATTACAAATGCATGACAGAAAGTAGATGTACTACAAATGATAATGTAATTCTCCTACTTGTTTAATAACCATTAGAATGTTCTTGCTCAGTATCACTGCCACTCACATCATTGTGATCAATATTCTATTAGGAAGTTGTATTATCATTCATGCATTAGATTCAATCACAGATAAAAAGTGGTAATACTTTTGAACTCATTTCTTGTCATTGCTACTTCTGTCATAAGATACTATAGAAAAAAAAATGTTACTTTTGTATTGTTTCCACAGTGGGAAGGTAAGGATCTGAGAAATGTTAATTTCCACCAAATACAAACAAAATTAATTTAAGATTAACATTTCTAGATGAACTAAAGGGAAACAGATTGTAAGTCAATTCTGTAGTCAACCAAACCAAAAGCCTGTAGAACAGATATTACCTTCCTGCACATGAATATGTTCTCTCTATTTTCACAAAAGTGATATTAAATTGATTGCTGCATCAGACATTACTGTCTGCTGATTGAACCCAAAGGTTTGTGGTGACAGTATTCTCAAATCAGTTTCAATTCATAGAATTCACTCTGCATTATACCCCTCTATGATTAGATGCTTTATGATCACCCATGGTATAGACAGTGACAAAGTGACCTTACATATGTACAGTGTATAAACACAGTGATCTCCCTTATATATGGTGCTTTCATTTTTCTTTTAGACACAGGATCTCACTCTGTTGCCCAGGCTTGAGAGCAGTGGTCTGATCTTGACTCACTGCAGCCTCAAACTCCTGGGCTCAAGCCATTCTCCCACCTCAGCTTCTGAGTAGCTGGGACTACAGGCTCATGCCATTGCATTTCGCTAACTTCTGCATTTTTTTGTAAAGACAGGGTTTTGCCATTTTGCCCAGACTGGTCTCCTACTCCTGAGCTCAAGTGGTCCTCTTCAGCTTCTCAGAGTGCTGGGATCCACAGACATGAACAAATACCTCCTTCTAAATTGACTCATAGTTTAATAACTTTATTATTTCTTAAACTGATCTTAAATCTCTATTATTTAACAGATCCATTCTATTAAAAAATATGTGCAGTTGTCATAAATTTAAATGTTTCTATTTTTGGCAATTGTTCTCATAGGAAATTCTTTACCATATATGTCACATGAATTTGCACCAAGGAATAACTAATTTATATTATTATTATGAGTATAAATTTCTTTAAAATTACAATATACTACTCTTTGAAAATGCAGTTAATTAATATTCTATATCCTTTTTGCATGTGTATCACCAAATTAGTTCAATATTGGTCACCATTGAACTCAAACGACAAATCATAATTCAATAATAAACGAAACTAAGTTTACCATGAATTTATTGCTGATGTGCTTTCCTTTAATGTATACAACTTGGACATTAGAAGAAAATATTTTACTCCTTTTTATCTTTACCTTTTATGTAATAATGAGTTATTTAGTTTTTAAATAATACCACAATTTGAAACCCTTATTCAATGCTTAATAATAACATCCACTGTTTGAGATCCTGGCAAATTCAAGTATTAGGCTTTGTGCTTTAAATATACATTTTCTTAATTTAATTTAGTCCTCACTTCAGCACTGTAAATTAGTTGTTACGTTCACTTTATAAATGAGAAAACTGAGGCTCAAATACATTAATTTATTCCAAGTCACATTTTTAGGTAGCAAGATTTTGAAACAAGTTCTGTCTGATTCTGATGCAACAGCATTCTGGTCTACTTTGTAGTGAAATTAAGATAAAAGGAGTGTCAGTTTATGGACTGCAAATGATCTCAACAAATAATTTGGGCTTCAATTTTTGGGTTTGCTTTTTGTTGTTTTTGAGAGAGGGTCTCCCTCTGTTGGTCAGGTTGGAGTGCAGTAGAACAATCAGGACTCGCTGCAGCCTAAACCTCCCGGGCTCAAGCAATCCTCCCACCTCAGCCTCCCAAGTAGCTGGAACTACAGGCAGGCATCACCACATCCTAGTAATTTTTTAAAGTTTTTGTAAAGATGGGAGTCTCATTATGTTGTTTCAGACTCCTGGGCTTAAGCAATACTTCTGCCTAAGTCTCCCTAAGTGTTGGGATTACTGGTGTCAGCCACTGCACTTGGTCTGGGTTTCCATTTCCTTCTTTTTCTTTTTTTTTCAAGCTAAGCCACCTATTTGTTTACATTGAGGTAGAGCTATTGACTAAATAGTGTTGTAGGCTGTAAATTAAGAGTGCAAGCATTAATTGCTAGTGTTAAATCAGAACAAATCATAGTTTTAGTAATAAGATTGTTGACATAGAGTAATTTTTCACACCATTACAATATATTTTACTCTGGTGAAGAAAATAGATTACTATGTAAAACAGACAAAAGCAATTAAGCATGCCAGTTTATCCAAACCTAATATAGAAAACAATTTAACATATTGTGTTAAATGGCTTTCAGTTTCAATTTATTTTTGCCATATTTTAAAACAGAAAAATCTGCGTATTATTGCTCAGTCAGGCTGACCTAGGGTTGATTTTTCTGCTACATCAAAATGAATGTGAATAGCTTTGTAAGCAATGCATAGCCACCACAGTCCTCATGTTATTATTAATTCATAAATACAAAATATTCCAATTTTGTTTACAAAGTGACTAGAATGGATTAAAATCGCTCGTCATCTTTCTGTAAATTATAATTTAAAAAGAGAGGGTAGAACAGTACTAAAATTTTTAGGAGGTTATTTAAAAATAATTTATCAAAAATCAAAGTGAACTCAACACACTTTCTAATAATGCTAAAGAACATATACTAGAATGACTCAATATTATATTATTTTAGGTTTTCAACACGCAAATGCATTAGATAACACAGTACAGTATCATTAACTTGGAAGCTTCCTACATACCACTTGTAACAATTGTAATCCGCTTCTTTCCACAGAAATAACTACCATCCTAAATTTTTGTTAATCATTGCCTTACTTTTCTTTATCATGTTTACCATTTATGTTTAAATGTTAAACATGTCCTTAACAATTTTTCATATTATATAAATGAAATAATGTAATATATCTTTCCAGTTCAACATTATATACACATACACACACAAGACATATATATACATCTACACATATTTATTCTGTTTGACATTTAATATTAGATTTTGAGATTTATCTGTGTTATCCATGAATCTGCAGTGTATTCACTTTTATTGCCTATAACATTTTAGTGTTTTAATATACCTCAATTAACTTATCTTGTCTATAGTTATTATTATCAAAGATAACACAACATTCTTCTTTGGGTCTTTTGGTGAATATGTGAAAAATGTCATCTAAGTTATGTGCTTAGAAAGGGAATTACAAGACGGTAGAAAAAGTTCATGTTGGATTCTATTAGGTAACATAGAACTATTTCCCTAAAATGGCAGTATCCAGTAATTCACAACGAGTAATCTTCACTGGTTTTTGAAAACATTCTTCCTAATACTTGGTTTGTCAGAGTATATTTTTGTTAATTGATGAATGTGATATAGTATCTCAGTGTAATTTCTGGCACATTTTCCTGATTTCTAAAAATATTTTTTCATGTTTCATGGGGCAAATACTTTTTCATGCCTTTGGCATATTTTTTCTATTGTTTTTTCTTGCTGTTCTAATTTGTGAGAAACGCTTAGATATTCTAACAAATTATTCTGTGCAAGTTTCCTGTATATTAGAAATATTTTCTCCTAATCAGATCCTTTTGTTCCACTGCCTTCTAAGTATTTCTGGATAAATAGGAAATTGTAACGGTCACATATTTGATACATCAGTCTATTCCTTTCTGGTAAAATATTTCAAAGTTTACCTTTGACATTTATGATTATAAATCAACCGGCATTGAGTTCTGTGAAATGAGACAGATGAGGCATATTTAATCTTTTTCTATGTAGAAAATCATTTCTCCCAGCAGAATTTTTTCAATAGTCTATCCACTTTTCATTGATGTGTAATGACCAATTTGTTACAAGTGAGGTTTACATATACTGTTGGGTATTTTCTGGGCTTTTTCCTTCAATGACACCATTGCCTATATATCTATATAAAAATCAAGTATAACTTTGCAAATAAATTTTCTTAATTTCTCATTATTTACCCATGTTATTGATGCACTTAACCATGATTTTATTTTTTTTAAGTTTTTTCCAATTCCTTTTAATCAGGGAAGTTAATCATGTTGTCTAGTTAGACATATTGGCAGGAATGGGGGGTAACATAATTTTTTCTATTTTCTAATTGTATTTGACATTTACATCTAAAGAAAACTTTACCAATTGCTTACAATTTAACAGTATCTTATATATTAATATATTTATATTAATAAAATATAATCTTTAATTTATATATTAATATCTTTATATTAATAAAAATAATTTTAAATTTTTGATTGTTGCTATAATTTGGATATTTCTCCCCTCCAAACCTCATGTTGAAATTTGATTTCAAACCTTGGCAGTAGAGCTCAATGGGAGGTGTCTGAGTTATAGGGATGGATTTCTCATGAACAGACTAATACCTTTCCTGAGTAGGGGTGAGTTGCTTCTCACTCTGCTAGCTCCTGAGAGAGCTGGTTGTTAAAAAGTGCCTGGCACCTCCCCTGCCCTCCTGCTTCCTCTTTTACCATGTGATTTCTGCACACGCCTACTCCGCATCTTCTTCCATCATGTGTGGGAGCAGCCTGAGACCCTCACCAGAAGCAGATGTTGGCAACATGCTTCCTGTAGAGCCTGCAGAACTGTGAGCTAGATAAACCTCTTTTCTTTATATATTACCCAGCCTCAGGTATTCCTTTATAGCAACAGTAAATGTACTAAAAAAATAAGCTTCATGTTCATAAAGTAACAAATAACTAAACTTGGGTGTACATTATATTTTCATTAATATACTACCATACTTTACTATAACTAATTATTTCTAACACATGAAAATGCATCATTCATTATAAGAGACAAGAATTAAGAATCAGGGATTAACTCATGTTTTAAAATTATATCTCATTTAAATAGAAAATGCAGAGGTCAAACGTAGATGTAAATGAATAAGAAAGCAAATACATGAACTTTCTACTACTCACAACTACATTGATGTTGTAGAACAAAGATATAATCTAACTCTTTGTGTATGTACTGACTTTTCTATGATATTTTCTCAATTCCAGAATTTGGAAGAGGTCTTCCTAGAAGCCTGAGTTATTCACTAAAATTATAATTATTGACTCCAAAACTAATAAACACAAATATATTTTTAAAACATCCTATAATAAAGAATAAAAATGTATTGCATTTTCATGATTTAAAAATGAGTAAGTATTAGTAAAAATATTTTGAAAGTTTATAATATCAGGAGTGTCAACATTATTATATCAAATAGTTTCACACAACAGCTTAATAGTTTTAACATACAACATTTTTATGTGATAGTTATAGGTTTGTATATAAGTTGGGTCATATTATTATTCTAAAAGGGGACTTGAGATTTACTGGTTCACACCTATATGTCCCTTTTTTAATGTTTCCATTAATACTCTTTAATAAGTTATTTTATTCATTTACTTAAGAATTTTTCAAAAATATTCAGTTGTGCTCAAAATGAGTGATTCATGTGACCCACCACTGAATGGCTAAAGAAATGAATTCACTCCAAAACTCTCACTCTGTAATTCATAACAGAGCTCTTAACAAGTAACCATGTTAAGAGAAGTCATCTCAAATATCAAATGGTAATTAGTTACATTTATTAAAATTATAAATGTGCAAATTTTGACATATTTTAAAATGGAACTAGATTAGATAAGACTTGCCGAGAATTTGACTTGAGTAATGAAATGAGCTGAGAAGCTGCCAATATATATAACAGAATATTCAAAATCAATTTTGATATAGTCTCTCCTTTTCTAGTTGCTACCATGCTTTGAAGCAAGGTTTAATTTCCTCTGTACAAAAGCAACATGCTTTATACTTGCATGATGATTATCCTTGAGCTCAGAAGTGTATAATAACTATGCCATAACTCAGAGCCACCACAGCAATAGTTATGATGCGAATACTTTTTTTTTATTGTATTACATGAGTTATCTTATATTCAGCCCAAACCTTGGGTTAGTGTTCGGTGGTCCCCTGAGACACAGAGAATACACAATTTTCCCGATGTAATACAGGTAATAACTGGTGAAGGTCGGTTGAAAGTCAGCTATTGTGACTGCATTGTTCTACTAACCACATTATATAGTATCCCACCATCTGAGGCCAGGGGAAAGAAACAAAATGATTTCCTGTTGTTTCAAGAAGGATTTAAACCCATTCCAACATTTTATATAATTATTCTTCTAAAGTTCTGAAATAGTTTAATAGATACTTATGCATCATAGTTTTATGAGCAGTTGGACTTCAAGCAGAAAGAGCCAACAGATATCAAAAATCATGTTACACTTTCTAATTACTTCATAAGAATAACAGCCCCATGGTTGTTTGGGAATAAATCTATACTGAGACCACACTTTGGGATTGTAGACAAAATAATAATAATAAGAGAAAAGGTAAAAGAATATACTTGGCCAATGAAGAGCAAATTGTGTTCAGAGACGAGTTTTTATTATAAATTAAATTTATTTTTGGCAAAGAGAAATGTTTGTAAATATTGATTCAAATTTGTATTGCTGAAAGACAAAAGTAAAACCTATTCACATTCTATGTTTAATGTGAGGATATTTGGTGTGAAAAATTCCCCTAAAATAAAGGTAACATCAGAAAACAGTAGTGGCCCCAATTGCTCTGTGTCTTTAGATTTCTGAAGAAGGAATCAGCCTGAGAAATATATTTTGATGTTTATCACATATTTTATTTATGTATCGATTTGAAAATAAACCGAAGGAGGTACAGAAGAACACTGTAAAGTGACACAGCTGCTGCAGAAGGTAGTTCTGCTGAGATTGCTTTATTATGAAAATAATGCATCAGTTAGAAAAGATTTACAGTAAAGCAAATCTCCTAGGGTCTTCTAGGGCCAGTATTTTCAGCAATACTTATTTATTTATATTTTGCTATAGCACATCATTAAAATATTGTTTACGAGTCAGAGAAGTTTGACAGTGTAAAGCAATTTAACATTATACACTGATTCCTGAGCTCATTCTGTGATAAACTCAGGTTTTTACAATGTTTTAAGTTAGCACTGGTCTTTTGACAGCTCATCCCCATGTATTACAACAGAAGTTAATATTCAGGATACTACCAAAGTCTTTAATAATAATCTACTACATTTGTACAAAGGGGTGATCTAAGCACAGAGGAGTGGAAAACTTCTTAAGTAGAAGTTGTTTTTCTCATTTTTATTGTGAAAATAAAATAGTTAGAATATATTCGATTTGGGTTATTATTTGGCACATTTAAAAACTGTTTTTATGACTTATGATATTTTTCCTCATCTTTATAACATACTCCTTGCAGCTTACATACATTACATAAATTTATATACATGGTGACTAATGCGCATATGTTTCAAATAAAGAATTAAAGAAACTTACTCTTTTTCCAGGAGGACCTGGTGGGCCAGCCTCACCAGATGGACCAGGAGGACCCTATAAAATATATATAAAAAAATACCTTTTATGAAATTGGATATTATTTTGTGGCCCACGTAAACTTTCAAAATCTAGATGGAAACAAGCCCTCTTTCTTCATTTCCACATGTGAATATTTCCTGGAAAATCTCAGCCCCATTTTAGATACCTAAACTTGTTCTAGATATTTATAGTTAGAGCAGGTAAATTTACATGGTAAAATTATTTATAGTTATAATAAACCAAATCAAATTATCTTTATGTAAAACTGTGTCCTTTTAAAAAGTGCTAATTTATATCTGGCAAGCATTAGATAGGCAAACTAATTAATTTAATCATATGGTTAATAATTCCACCCACATCACATACATTTGTGAAACTATAATACTATAACTTCTAAATTTCTTCTCGTCAAAACTAAAATTCTATGCCAAGGTGTATATAACATGCTGATATTGTTTGGCTGTGTCCCTACCCAAATCTCATCTTGAATTGTAGTTCCTAAAATCCCCATGTGTCATGGGAGGTTAACAGTGAGAGGTAATTGAGTCATGGGGGTGGTTACTCATATGCTATTCTTGTGATAGTGAGTGAGCTCTCACAAAATCTGATGGTTTTATAAAAGGCTTTTCCCCCTTCACTTGGTACTCCTTTCACCTACTGCCTTGTGAAGAAGGACATGCTTGCTTCTCCTTCCACCATACTGTAAGTTTTCTGAGGCCTTCCCAGCCATGCAGAATTGTGAGTCAATTAAACTCTTTCCTTTATAAATTACCCAGTCCTGTGTACTTCACAGAAGCATGAGAACGGACTAATACACATGCTGAGATATGATCCACAGGTCTTATCTATACAGGATAAGCTAGTATGTGTGATAGCAAAGCATCTGGTGGCAATGGCCCCAGAGGCAAAATTGTGTTGGGGACAGTTGTCTTTGGCTCCAAAGTGAGTGCCCTCCCTTACTTTCTCCCTAAGTAACTACATGTGGCCAAAGTACTCTCCTGTATCGTTTCAAAAATTTTTTTTAAAAAAGGCCTATAAGATGTTGAGAGTTCATTTAGGTTCATAATTAAAATAATTTATGTTAATCATGGGACAATAACTTGAACTTTTTTCTTTTGGTATTATTAGTGTTTTAATTTTTTAACACAATGGATAGATATCTGAATTTGATATAGTATGACAGTATTATTAGTATGATCTGATTGCTTTTTTATTGGAAAGACTACTTATATTTCTTAATTAACATCAAATAAGAAACACTCCATGTAAGATTGACTTTTAACTGGAATTCAAATTTTTTTTTAATAATTCTTTCAGAACAAGTGCATATACATAGAGCTATGCTCTTGAAAGGCCGATTAGCTCTGATTATCTCATAAAATGCCTTGAGACTATGTAAAGACTAATAATAATAATAATAATAGTGTATTTACTCACCGGTTGACCAGGATCCCCATCTTCACCCTTGTCACCACCAATACCATCTTGACCCTATAAGAAGCAACAGAATATGAAGCAAGATACATCTCAGTATAGTAAATCACACTACTTATTAGGAAAAAGGTATGGTAGACAATGTCTTGAGATACATTTTTAAATGGACAAATAAAATCATCACATTCTTTTAACCGTTTTAAAAAAATATTGTGGTACCTCTCTCCCCACAAAAATCTGTAAAACTGCTACTATTAATATATCCAATTTAAAATACGGAATGGTCTTTATATAAGGAAGAAAGAAGATATTGTTAGTGTACAATGCCAGGGAATCCTTTCCCCATGAGCAAATATGGTACAGTTTGAAATAGGATTTGCATTATAGAAGAGAAAAGAAAAGCAAAGATCCTGCACCTTTGAATTAATAATAATAATGCTACTCAGATAATTTGTTTTTACAACCCATGAAAGTCTAGGAACCTAATCTAACTCTTGCATCTACGGTGCATGAAGAGCTTAATCATGCAACATTGGTGCAATAGTCTCCAATTATATGGATTTTCCTGAAGTTGCAATTACTTTTTACATTTTCTTTTTCTTTCTAATTTTGAGAGTTCACTTAGGTAATTAGATTTTTCTTTATTAACAATACAGAAATTGGAAACATTCCCATCAAAATCAGTTCTTAATTTTTCCATGATACTTACTGCAGGGCCAGGTTCCCCAGGAGGACCAGGATCTCCAGGAAAACCAACAGGACCCTAAAATGATGTTTTGAAAGAAAAAGAAAGAAATGAAAAACAAATTTTTATAAAGTTAATGACATGTTGGAGGTTAAGAGGTTAATGTCATGGCAAAATCTGCTAGAATATTTCTCTTCTCCTGACAAAAGTTTAGCAAACCACCATGGCATGTGTGTACCTATGCAACAATTCTGCAAGATCTGCACATGTACCCCAGAACTTAAAGTTCAATTTAAAAATAAAGTTAAATTAAGTAGATGTAACAAATAAAAAAATTCTAAAGAATTAATTCAATTGAGAATGCTTATGAATATATGAAATGATGAAAAGTCAGATTTAGTAACTATGGTCCAGAGTCTCAGGAAGACTAATCTAAGAAAAGCTCAAAGGTGAGTTTGGCATAAATGCCACATGAGAGGTGACCAAACTCACTTACCGGGTTACCCTTAGGGCCATCATCACCTGGTGGCCCCTTGGCACCAGGAGGTCCAGCAGCTCCAGGAGGACCAGCTTCACCTTTCTCTCCCCTTTCTCCTTTGGGACCCTACACGATGTTTTTTTTAAAAAAGAGCGTTATCTTACAAGTTTTGCATAAGAGTTTATTAACCTTGGCACATTGGGCCAGACAATTTTTGCTGTGGGGAGCTGTTCTGTGCCCTTTAAGAAGCTTTATGGTATCCCTGGCCTTTAGTAACTGGATACCAGCTCTCCACGTTTAAATACCAAAAATGTCTCCAGATATTGTAGCATGTTTCCTGGTGAGCAAATATACTCCCAGTTTAAACTAATTAGAATAATATAGTCCTAATACAATTCAAAAATGTTTATTTAAGGCAGCAGGACTTTTTGTTTGTTCCTTTTATGGACAGTTCATCAAAGGGAATGTGTACAGTAAACAGCTCATAGTTTTAATGTTCTAACTTAAGCAAATATGATCTTTCAATTTGCTTATGAGTCTACATATGCAGAGGATATGCACAGTTATTAAAGAAGGCTTTGTATTTGTGATTATCCTTATTGGGGTGGAAAGGGAAAGTAAAAAATTGAATCACAGCTAAGAGTTAAGTTACATGTTTATAATGCTGTTAAAAAAAATTCCAAAACCAATAGCACACTGTGTTAAAAGAACACAGTACTTACACCTATGCCTGCTTCCCCAGGAGGCCCTGGGTTCCCTGCTTCTCCAGGTTCACCCTATATAGAGAAGATAAAATTAGTATTAGAATACAGAGATATTTTACATTTGTAAAATTCAAATGTGATCATATCATTGTAGTTTAGCCTTAAGTTTTTATGTTATTTAAAAGGCATTGAAAAACTTTAATAACAAAAAGAACTTTTTCTATTAGTGACCCAGTGCTTTTATTTCTCAGGTGAATAGATAGAAATATATAGGCTTGACGCTGTAGTTCTCACTGGTTAGTAAATAGTCAGCATATGAATCCAGATTACCACAAAACCATCATAACAGACATATGCATGTTTCCCATATTATATATTTGCACTGTGTTGATATTCATATTACAATCAAGTTTATCGAGTAAACAATTTCAAATTGTTGTTTACTAAAATATAAATTCCTTTCTCTTAACTACAACAAATCAACAGATGACTTGGTAGTACATATGCTGACATTCTATATGGTTTGTTTAGTAGAAATCTAAAGTACTTAAAGGAAAGACAATAATTATAAGATATGCAAAGGTAGTTAGACACTAATTAAAACTGCTCCATTTGAGTATACACATAAATGCGATAGCCTTTATTATCTCCCTGTTTAGATGTGGATGGCTTTTTTTCTACCCCAGTGGACTAATAAATAAATCTCTTTAACTAGTAGGTTTTAGCTATGTTAAGTCTGTTGCTAATGCTTCACACTTCAAAATGCATAAAAAATATAACATCTTATTAAAGTAATCATGTAAGTAAAATAAAACGGTACATTTATTTACCACATTTTCACTCAAAAGCAGTCACACTAGTGGTCTTGGCGATTCTGAGGTGTAAATTGTTATTTTAAATAGAAAAATAAGTGAGGCCTAAATTTCCCTTACTTTTTAATTCTAATATTTCCTGTATTCCTGACACAAACCTACTACTCTTAAGTAAATGTATCATATTAAATATAAACCTAATTTCAGGACAGAGACAATTTTGTGTACATAGCTTCTTACTCTGAGAATATACACATATTTTAAATTCTTAAATCACTCACTTAATGATGGAGACATCAAGTACTTTTCAAGTATTTCTTATCAGTAGTGTGGTGTGTAAATTATTTTATCTCTCAAGATGAACAGCAAATATTTTCAGAATTTTTGGATAAATCTTACAAGTAAAAGATTGCATTTATGTTATTTATAAAGGAGGAATCATTCATCTATCTCAGTGTAATGGAATGATATGTTAGTGATATTTTCCGAGAGCTTGTATTCATATCTTAAAAATGAAACAGTAGTTTGGCATTCAAATCAATTGTAAAATGTCCATATTAAAATATTTATTTGGAAATGAGCATGTCATTTTTCACATAATCAGAAAAAAAAATCCTAAAATTCACATGACACCAAAAAAGAAACTTTTTGCCAAAGCAATCTTAGGCAAAAAGAACAAAGCTGGAGACATCAAACTATCTGACTTCAAATTACACTATAAGACTATAGTAGTCAAAAAACATATTTACAGCAAACTAATCTTTGACAAAGTTGACAAAAACAAAGAGGAAAAGACCAACATTTCAATAAATGATGCTGAGAAATCTAAATTAACTTAAACAGAAGAATTAAACTGGACTCCTATCTCTTACCATATGCAAAAATCAACTCAAGATGGATTCAAGAATTTAAACATAAGACCTGAAACTATAAAAAAAAACTAAAAGAAAACATGGGGAAAACTTTTGGACATTGGTCTAGGCAAATAATTCATGACTGAGACCTCAAAAGCACAGGCAAAAGAAACCCCCAAACTAGACAAATGAGATTTAATTAAACTAAAAAACTTCTGCACAGCAAAAGAAATAAGTAAAACGTTTTCTTATGCACCACATTAATTAATGGTTATATCACAGAAAGTTAGAACTACAGAAGAAATAGCTAAAATATTTTTAGTAACCCTCTACATATTTTGTTGTGCTCTTTTCATTCTTATCAACTATAAAGACAAATTTAGGGATATTGTCGAAAAATTATTTTCTTTTTTATTAAATGAGGGAAATGATATGTGGTAAAAAAGATGGGCTTAAATTATCTTAGAATTTAAGAATGTGCTTTCTAATGATAAGTACATGAGATGATAAACAAAAAAATTAAAATATCTTCTTTCAAAAAAAATGAAGAGCTTTTTACTACAAAGTCTCATTTAAGAATGATACATTAGGCCGGGTGCGGTGGCTTACGCCTGTAATCCTAGCACTTTGGGAGGCTGAGGAGGGTGGATCACGAGGTTAAGAGATCAAGACCATCCTGGCCAACAGGGTGAAACCCCGTCTCTACTAAACATATAAAAAAAGTTAGCCAGGCATTTGGAACGTGCCTGTGGTCCCAGCTACTCGGGAGGCTGAGGCGAAAGAATTGCTTGAACCCGGGAGGCGGAGGTTGCAGTGAACCGAGACTACACCACTGCACTCCAGCCTGGTGCCAGAGCAAGACTCCATCTCAGAAAAAAAAATGATACATTAATATTAATTTGTCCAAAATATATGAAAATTACTGTTTGGTATGTTAGATCCAAGTTTGCACAATGTAAACTGACAATTAGTTAAAATGAGATTTTAAAATTATCTAAAAATATTTCATTTAAAATCCTTTTAAGGAAAGTGGGACAAAAACACAAAGCAATAAATCATTGCAACAAGACTAATATTATATAAATTGATCTATATTTCTAGTAGCACAATGCTACAAACTATTCATTCCGAATAATAATAATTTAAGTTTATCATAGACCACTGGTATATGAAGGAGGTGCTAGATTATGAAGTCATCACTACTTACTGTATAACTATTTACCTCAATATATAACACACTTGTTTATGTACATATCCCTTCAGAAAGAACAGGAAATTACTCTGTATGTACAAAGTTATAAAATATGTATTAAATCTTAAGAAAATTTCCTGAGATATTTCCTTGTATTGACAAAACTATTTTGAAGTGCAAAAGCCACTTATAGCACTCATAGCAAATACACAGTACATGAAAAGCAGGTTAAATATATTTAAACAAAATGCAGCATGACTAAAAGATACTGGCTTTTTATTATTCATTGTCAGTGCCTGGAAATAAATTTTCCATTATAGAAATGGGAATACATTCAGCCAGAATCAAGGCTGATCTGAGAAATTTGTAATCTATAGCAAATTATGCTATCCTAGATTTTAAAATAATGAAGATAGAGTTCTGCTTCTATCCTGCTCTCTGTCACATACAAATTTCCAAAGAAAGGAGCGAAATTTTAAAACTGTGTTTTTTAGTGTAACACATTTTGACTGGGATTGATTCAGAATGATTCAGATTGACTGAATTATTCTTATAAGAGTCAAAGTTGGCAAAGAGTTACTATAATACATAGGCTTTAAACTAAATGGAAACGACGTGGAAGGAAGGAAGTTTCTCAGAACTCTAAACACCTGGCATTCATGTCTGTTTTTAAGAGTAGCACTGAGATAGTTACAATCTCCCCTCTGCATTCGAAATCTTTGGAAAAAAAAAAATAAGCCAATAAAAGCTAGCAATCCTAGAGAATAGCTCCCACAACAATTTAGTCAGCATTAGAGCAGAAAGCAGATCATCCAAAGAGAAAAGAAAAACGTGTGTGCCTTGCTGTCATTTGTTTAATGTGATGATGTCCTCAGATACCAGTGCTCTCCCATAGGAGACTGAGCACAGTGAAAAATGTTTTCTAGGACAACTGAATCCAATGAAAAATATGTTTTCTATTTCAACACCAACTACCAGAGCAGTTGCAATGCACGACATTAAATTTAAGAATATAAAAAAAGACAATCAAAGACTGCAGTAAGAATTAGATAATGAGTTAAAAATTCCCTCTATCGAATGATAAAATACTAGAATACAAGTGTTGAGCTGAAGTAAATATCAAAATACAATAACATAATCTCATTACATTTCCTTTTTCTCAGAGTTAAATGCTTTAACTAAAAAAATAAATTTAAGTATAATATTAAATATATGAACAAACTTGAGACCAAAGAAGAGAATCATTTTTAAGAATATGGTAAGTCTACCTACTGATATCCTTTAATAACTAGCAAATTAAGTAAAATTTTAGTGTTTTCACTGCATAATATATGATGTTATAATTCTTCCTTTTCTAAAAACTGGTAGTTTATTTTTTAAAGCAGGCTAATATCAATGATAATTTTCTTGAAAATTCTATTAAGAAGTGAGCATGAATGCATAAATAAGAAATCAGAG
>PVKP010031842.1:0-20929 GCA_004027715.1 Plecturocebus donacophilus | reverse complement strand
CTATGTTGGCCAGGATGGTCTCGATCTCTTGACCTTGTGATCCACCTGCCTCGGCCTCCCAAAGTGCTGGGATTACAGGCATGAGCCATCGCACCCGGCCATAATTCTTAATAATATATCATGATTGTCATAAGATTTCTGGCTCACATTCTTGCAAATTCACATAAAGGTGATCATGTAAATTTAAATTTTTAGTGACATTATTTCCTTTTTTTTCTTTCCTTTTTATTTTTGTTTGAGACAGAGTCTCGCCCTACCGTCCAGGCTGGAGTGCAGTGATCTCGGCTCACTGCTACCTCTGCTCCCAGGTTCAAGTGATTCTCCTGCCACAGCCTCCTGAGTAGCTGGGATTATAGGCAAGCGCCCCCACGCCCCGCTAATTTTTTGTATCTTTAGTAGAGATGAGGTTTTACCATGTTGGCCAGAAAGATCTCAAACTCCTGACCTCGTGATCCTCCTGCCTTGGCCTCCCAAAGTGCTGGGATTACAGGCATTAGCCACGACACCCAGCTTCCTTTTTTTTTTCCTTCAACTTTTATTTTAAGTTCAGGAGTATGCATGCAGGATACGCGGGTTTGTAACATGCTGGTTTGCTGCGCAGATCATCCTGTCGCCTAGGTACTGAGCCCAGTATCCATTAGCTATTTTTCCTGATGCTCTCCCTCCTTTTACCATCCATCTCCGATTTTCAGTCGATATAATTTAACACAGTATTAATTGCTCTTGGCAATTTCAACATCACAAATCAATTTTGACAATTTTAATTTAAGAAGATCTTTCTGCTAATGCAATGATTACTGGAGCTGTTAAGAGTATTTTATAGGTTGCAACAAATTAGGATAAATTTCTGATAAATTATGTCAAAATATAATTTTCAGTACATCTAGAGCTGATGACTCTTGTTTTTTTATAGAAAAAGATGTAACTCTTTGTACAAATTTTGTTTAAGTCTGAATTTAATTTAAAATGTAAGTTTATACAATGACATTTCATTATTTCCTCTGATGTTTTCCATGACTTGTGGAAGGTGTACAAGAAACTTTCTAATTTGTGTATATTTCAAAATATCTGTTATGCATTCTATTGCTATATCTCTAGTTACAAAAAAATTAATTTTAAAATTGTTTACCTCATTTATACTTGGTTTATCCAATGCTTAATATGATAATAGTGTTATTTTCCATCAAACATGATAATTTTAGAATTTAACTTCTATTTTTAAGCTTGCGGATGTTTGTATCACAAGATTGAACAGTTTTTTAAACTGAAGATTCTATAATATACTGTTGAAATTTACCACCTAAGCACCAGCAGTTCCTGTCCTGGCATTTCTGCTGCTGCTGCTGCTATTGCTATCACTACCATCATTCTGTACCTAGGTCCCAGCCTGGCTCCTCTCCCTTGCTTCCCCTCACCTCTGGACTGTCCCAGCCACTGGCATACATGTAGAGCCAACAGCTTTGTGTATGCTGTTTGCTGAGTCTGAAGCCTGAGCTACACATGTGCAGGCCACTGCTGGACCCCTGCAACATACATGCATACCAGTATATTGCCTCTCTTATTTGCATGTTCCCGTATCCTATTGAACTTAACTTACAAAACACAATATATTATTTTATGTTTTAATTTTACTTTAAGTTCCAGGATACATGTGCAGAACTTGCAGGTTTGTTACATAGGTATATATGTGCCATGGTGGTTTGCTGCACCTATCAACTCATCATCTAGGTTTTAAGCCCCTTATGCTTTAGGTATTTGTCCTAATGTTCTCCCTCCCCTTTCTCCCCACCACCTGACATACCCTGGAGTGTCCTGTTCCCCTCCCTCTGTCCATAACAAAACACAAGATGTTTTGACAATTGGATGAGGATAAACCTATAAGACTAAGAATGCACAGTTAAAAATAGAAAGAGTCAGAAGATTCTGATGCCACAGAAGCCAAGAGAAGGGATAATTTCAAGAAGGAGAAAGTAACCAATGGAATCAAGCAATGTCAAGAGGTCAAGTAATATCAGGACTAAGAAATGTTCGTTGGCTTAATAACACAGAAGTCACAGGATCTTAGGTCTTAGTGATCTTAGAAATGTCTTAGTGATTTAGAAATGAGTTGTTTCAGGGAGAAATGCAGGCTGCAATCAATCAAAAGCAGCTTGAAGAATGAGCAGGGAGTTGAAAAATGGACTCCTACAATCCCCTTTATGTCCTGGCCTAATGATCAGTAGATATGGTTCCTCTTAGATGACTCTCAAAATGATCTTGGAAGCATGCACAGGGGGATATCTGGTTCTTTGTAGATACTGCTTCTCCTTCCTCTTTACCCCTGTTTATCACAGCTTAATGATGACAACTACCATGCACTGGGAACCTACTCTGTGTTAGGCTGGTACTGAGAATTTTGTATATGTTTATCTCTAATACTGCATTCTACATTTATCATTTTCCAAATGAAGAAATAGACTCAGAGAGTCCATGTGACTGTTTAAGTTCACACAGCTATTACCAGAGATTCAAACTTTATCCCAAATCCCTGTTCCTGCCACTATCGTAGTGCTGCCTTTTGTTTCAAGCCACACTTTCTTCTCTGTGAAATGCAAAGAGGACTCTCCAGGGAGGGAGAATCCTCTCCTGTAGTCTATGACTTTTTTTTTTGAGACAGGGCTTCACTCTGTTGTCCAGGCTGGTCGACCCCTTGGTTGCAAGTGATCCTGCCATTCTGCCACTTTAGCCTCCCAGTGGCTGGGACTATAGGTGCACATACCACCACACCCAGTTAATTTTTTAACTGTTTGCAGAGATGGGGTTTTGCCATGTTGCCCAAGCTGGTCTCAAACTCCTGAGCTCAAGCCATCCACCCTCCTCAGCCTCTAAAAATGCTGGTAATACAGATGTAAGACACTGGGTCTGGACGTAGTACATGATATTTTGTTGTCTCTTATTTGTTAATCCCAATACATTTTACATTTGGATATCTCAGATCAAATAAACTTGCTTGATATGGTTTGGCTCTGTGTCCCCATCCAAATCTCATGTTGAATTCTAATCCTCAGTGTTGGAGGAGGGACTCGATGAGAGGTGACTGGATCATGGGGCTGGACTTCCTTCTTGCTATTCTTGTGAGTTATTTAAAAGTATGTAGCCCTTCTCCCTTCGTTTCTCTCTCCTGCTACACCATGTGAAGATGTGCCTGCTTTCCCTTCACCTTCCATCGTGATTGTAAGTTTCTCGAGGCTTCCTTAGCCATGATTCCTGTACAGCTTGCAGAACTGTGAGTTGATTAAACCTCTTTTGTACATAAATTACCCAGTCTCAGGTAGTTTTTTTTATACAAGGCAAGAACAAACTAATACATTTCTCAATACATTCTATTGCAATTTGCTGAATTTTATGGGACTTTGAACATAAATTCCTTCATACAACTCAGTCAACAAAAGTTGATAATATGGAAAAGTTTCATTTAGCCTATGAAAACTACATTAATTAGATAGATTCCTCATAAACACACGTCTTGCTCTGGCTCGTCCCTCATTCTCCCTCTTGATGAAAATGTTATTTGATTTTTATATAATTGTGAATTTGCCAAATTTTCTTCTGAAGAATGTGTATTCTGTTACTGTTTATTATCATATGCAATAAATGTGTATTAGTTTCTGTTGGTTTACAGTGTTGCACAAGTTCCCTATTGCTGATATTCTGCCTAGTTTTTCTGTCCATTATTGTAAGCAGGATATTATTTCAGCTGCTATTGTTGAATTGCCTATTTGCTTCAATTTTGTCAGTCTTTCTTCATGTATTTTGGGGCTCTGCTTCTAGGTATATATATGTTTATAATTGATTCTTTTATCATTAGAAAATATATTTCTTTGTTTCTAGTAATTTTTTTCTTAAAATCTATTCCATTTAATATTAGTACAGTTGTGTTCCAGATATCTTTTGATTATAATTTGCAAGATATGTATTTTTACATCTTTTTGCTCTCAACCTATTTGGGTCTTTGAATTTAAACTGTCTCTTATAGATAGCTTATAATTGAATCACTTTTAAAAATCCATTCTGCCATTCTTATCTTTTATTTGGAGTGGTTAATCCATTTAAATGTAATTACATACAAAGAATGATTTACAGTTACTATTTGTTTTACGTATGTCATCTTTTTGTTTCTTTGTTCCTTCATTACTGTCTTGTTTTGTGTTAATTGATATTTTCTAGTGTATCATTTTAATTATTTTGTAATTTCTTTTGCTATCTTGGAGTTATTTTCTTAGCAATTGCACTAGGGATTACAATGAATGTTTTAATTTATAACTATCTGATTTGGATTAATACCAACTTAGTTTCAGTAGTTCACAACATCTTTGCTTCTGTAGAACTCCATTCCCTTTTTTTGTGTTGTCATTTTAATTCAAATTACATTATTATATATTGCATGCCACCAATACAGATTTATAATTATTGCAGTTGTCTTTTAAATTAGTTAGAAGAAAAAAAAGGGTTACCAACAAAAAAAAATACATTTATCCTATTTTTCTATGTAGTTACCTATAGAGATGTTCTTTATTTTTTTATGTGGATTTGAGTTACTGTCTGGTGACCTCTTATTTAATTCTGAAAGGATTCCTTTTCGTATTTCTTGCAGGGCAGCTTTGTTATCTGGGAATGTCATAATTTTTAATTTACTTTTTGAAGATTGTCTTGCTTGTTACAGAACTTTTGGTTGACAATGTTTTTCTTTTAATGTCATAACACTGACTTCTAAGCTTCACGGCTTTTATTGAAAAATCAGCTGTTAATGTTATTGAGTATCCCTTGCATATAATGAGTCAGTTCTCTTTTGATGCTTTCAAGGTTTTCTCTTTGTGTTTCTTTTCTTTTCTTTCTTCCTCCCTCCCTCCCTCCCTCCTTCCCTCCCTTCCTTCCTTCCTTTTTTCCTTCTTTTTTTTCTTTTTTTTTTGACAGAGTCTCACTCTGTCACCCAGGCTGAAGTGCAGTGGCATAATCTTGGCTCACTGCAATGTCCACCTCCCAGGTTCAAGTGATTCTTGTGCCTCAACCTACTGAGTAGCTGGGATTACAGATGTGTGCCGTACCACACCTGGCTAATTTTTGTGTTTTTAGTAGACATGGGGTTTCACCATGTTGGCAAGGCTGGTCTTGACACCTGACCTCAAGTGATGCACCTGTCTCAGCCTCCCAAAGTGCTAGGATTACAGGCATGAGCCACTGTACCTGACCTGTCTTTGGTTCTTGACAGAGATTTTGTGTTTAAGTATTGGTCTCTTTGGGTTTATTCTACCTAGAATTAATTGAGTTTCTTGAATATGCATGTTAACACTTTTCACAAATTTGGAAAGCTTTTGGCCATGATTTGTTCAAATATTTTTTTCTGCTCTTACTCTTTTTCTTCTTTTAGGGATCTCATATGCTCTAAGCATATGTTGATATGCTTGATGGTGTCTCACAGATCTCTAAGGTTCTGTTTATTATGATTTTTTTCTTTTGGTTTCTTGTACTGGATAATCTCAATCAAACTGTCTTCAGATTAACTGAGTCCTTCATCTGCCTGCTCAAATCTGCTATTGAGCTTCCAGTAAAATTTTCATTTCATTTTCCTCTCTACTGGGATTCTTTTTGCTGAGATGGCATTCTTTTGCTTTTTTAAAAGTTATTTGAAAATAGTTAAAATACCTGATGTAAAGTCTTCATTAGTTAGTCTAATTTATAGACTTTCACAGAAACAGTTACTTGTGATAGATTTTTTTACCTCTGTGTATGGGCCATACTTTTCTGTTCCTTTGCATATCTCATAACTTTTTTGTTGAAAGTTGGTCATTTTAAATAATGTCAACTCTTAAAATCAGATTCTTCCTCTTCCCAAGAGTTTGTTGTCATTGCTCTTTGTTGTTGTTATTATTGTTCATTTGCTTAGGGACTTTCTGAACTGATTTTGTACAATTTGTATTCCTTGTTATATAGGACCACTAAAGTTTTCACTCAATTAGTTTTGTTAGCAACTAATGATCGAACAAAGGTTTCTTTAAATGCCTATAACTAATATGTCTTCCAGACTTTGATGATGGGCTCTTTGTATGTGTCATGCTATGCTTTTAACACTCAGCCAGGTAGTTGACAACTGCCTTACCCTTTGCTTTACCCTTTGCTTTCCATTTTGAGCCTCAAGGTCAGCCAGAAGTGAAAGCTTAGGGCCTTTTCAGGTCTCTCCTAAGCATACCCACAGCCATGAGGTCATGCCCATAGCTGAACATACGCATGTAGTCTTCTAGATTCTCAAAGATATGTGAAACTTTCCAAACCCCTATCGACATCTCATTCCCTAGATTCTCCATTTAAGATTTTTAATTAGCCTACGGTTCACTCTGTTATCTAGGCAACTGTGATGTTAAACAATTGCCTCTAATTGTTTTCAACAAATGCCCTGGGAGTGGGGTACTTTTTCTGAGTCTGATTAAGTAAAGATAGTCTTGCAGGTGAGATCTTTGAAAGAACCACCAGATAGGTCAAATAATTACTATTTTCTAAAACTGAGACTTTGAAAGAGTTCTTTTCCACTCTGTCTCCTCTAGTGGCTGCTAGGCTGCTAGTTTTCACAGAGATTATTGGATATTGATTTTCAAGGCTACTTCAAAGCTGGAGAGAGGTAGGTCAGAATAGGCTAAATTCAAACATCACAAAACTTGCTGTTCCTACTGAGACTCCAGCTCCCCCTGTTGCTGTAAGTCTTTGGTTAATTTCCAGAATTCTGAAAAATTGATTCAAAAAATTTAGACAGCTTAGTGCTCTTATGTAGGAGAGATATTGTGGAGGCCCCCATTCCTCTATTTTTGCAGATGTCACTCTCTTTTGTTTATATTCTTATTTATAGATTATTCTAATGTTATCAATAATTAAATACACTGTATTGTCTATACATGCACATATTATAAGACTAGAATATAGTTAAGACCATTTTATTACCTATTACTCTTTTAGGTATTGCCATAAGTAAACCTTTGTTTAGAGTACAAACTAAGCTACCTTATACAGCATTTATTATTACGTCCACCCACCCAGTCAGCCAGCCATGAAGTAAAGATCCATTGACCATCTACCATGGTCAGGTCTATATACTATAATTCCAGACACTGATAGTTAAAAATATTTGAAAAGTGAAGAATTCTTAAATATTTTAAAGAAAGAACCAAATATTCAAGTTTTTTAGCTCACATATCTCAGAAGAATCTAATGTCACCTTGAGAATAAGGGATTTGAGAGCAAAATGTTTAAGAGAGTATGTAAAGTAGAAGTAGAAAATGTTCCTAATTAGTATATCCTAAGAGAAAGTTTAGAAAATGGTCAAATATAGGCCCTTGGGTTTATAAGCTCAACGTGAAATCAGTCTATTAATGAATAAAACTTCATTTCCTGATTAACTATTATAAAACATTTATTTAAAAGAATTTACTGGTGGTATAACTAAGGAAATGAGATTCTAGATTGAATTCTTTTTTGAAGTCTGAGATATTCACATTCATTGAATTAGTTTTCTCCCTTCTTTCTATAGAAAAGTAAAGAAAATAAATGATGAATTATAATCTAATCCCTCCTCAAATCCAAAATGACAGCAATAATGTTAATAATAGTCGATTTCATGTCAAGAAGAAAGCTTAGTATAATTGAAATGGAAATGAGTGTTTAAATTGTAAAAACCTTTTCATATGTTTTAGGCAAATTATTTTATTTTGGTATGTATATTTGTGCTCTTTGTGGGTACCACACTGTTTGTTTTGAATGTCATTTTTTCCTTAAGATAATTAGTATTCACTTGAACTCATTAAATTAAAATTTTTTTATATTTAAATGAAATCAATGAACATTTTTATTTCTTCTCTCTCTTTTGCCCTCAATTAACCTTTGTTTAATGTATTATTGTTTAATATTGAAAAAAATACTCAACTTTAGCAGGCAAGCAAGGGATTTTGTTGCATAAACAATTCACAGTTTTTCTTCTTACCTGATATAGCCAGACTTTTTTTTCAATATTATATAATACATTGAGAGAGAGACTGAGGAGAGAGATGACAACTTGGCATAAATGATATAAATGTGCCAGATTTTTGGCTGCACATTTTAATCTATAGGTACATTATTTGAGGTAGGAAGTCAAATATTCTTCTTACCTATGAGCGTAGGAGGATTCTGAATTCAAAGAACAGCAAGGAGTTCAGGGTCACTGGAGTTATCACTTGCAAATGGAAGAGTAGAGAAATAACGCTTTCTAGGTGTCTAAACAAGGGGTTCAGATTTTTATTGTCTAGGAGATAAGGAATCATCTGTGGATTTTGAGAAGTGATGGAACATGGTCATATGCAGGGAAATATCATTCTTAAAACTCTGTGGAGAGAAATTTGATCAGGCAAGACCTACCTTTAGAGGTCTTAATCTTATGTCAGATTTTTTGGGAGATGATCACAGGGTCACTCTGTTAAACTTTTCCATCCAGATTCACAAATTAGTTATTCCAATGAGAATATAGAGAATAGGTCAGTTACATAAAACAGTTTGGACTTTGAAAAATGAAATGTCCTATTTTTATACATTGCTAATAAAACAACAAACTTATGACTGCTTTCTAAAAATTCTAGGCAATGCCACCACTTCTGTATTGTTTTAGTTTCTAGTACATTTATATTAACATTTTTTGTTTTTAGACTAGTTCAAAGACAGGGGCACTATTCCATTTTACATTTCCATCTGTAATGTAATAAAGAACTGTCTACATTTCATACAGACTTTCATTTCAACTTCATGCAAATCCCATGGGTAGGTATTATTATCCTCATTTTAAAATTAAAGAAGCTGATTCCCAGGTTAATCAACTTGACTTTCATTACAGAAAGAGCTGGAATTTGAACCCAAGTCTCTCCAACATCAAAATCATTTCTTTCTAATATATCACCCTTCTCCTTGATAGCACTTGTCTAGGTAGAAGGTTGTTTTTCCTCTGTACACCCTCTTGACAGAACATTTTCTTCATGTTATCTGAAGGCACTGTGCAAATTAAAAACCTGTGAATCTCTGCATTAGGATAATTCAGCTTACCTAATTGTTTGGGTCATGAGTAGCCCCTTGTTTTCTCCATAATAACAGGATAAGGAAGAGCCAGAGGTGTTCTGCTTTCCAATGACTTACATCACTCTGCAGACAATTGGCAGCCAGGAGATGGGCAGCTGCCACACTCTTCAGATTTCTCTCTATTTAAAGTTCAAAGAGACGCTGGATAACAAAAACAAAGAGGTAAGTGAGGCCTGACCAAGCCACTCACCGACAGGAATAATGGCTGAAAAAGGTAAGATTTAAGACATTGGATTCTTCTGGCAAAAAGGCTTCTTGACTTTGATTTATTTATGTTTCTTGGTGTTTCCCAGTCATTCTAAAAAATGTGATATCTATTCTAAATGACCATTAACCATATATAATACTGCATATATATTATATGCAAAAATGCATTAAATACACAATTTATGGATCAGACCTATAGGTTATGAATAATTTTTAAAATAATCAACAAAGCAAAAGAGCTTAATTTTGTTTATGCTTCTTTTGAAAGGTGAGTTAGAAGTCAGTTTTGATTTCAGTTCTGAACTAGAATTGAAGACAGTTAAGTTCTGTGTTAGATCTGCTAGCCAATGGCTATGTGAGTTTGGAGAAGTCTCTCTACCTCTCTGAGTCTGTTTTCTGACAGTAAAATAAGAATATTGGGCTGAGTCATCTGTTCCACATCTAACATTTTTGTTCCACATCTAACTTTTTATGTTTTTTAAACATTTTTTTGTATTTATGTTGTATAATTATAAAAAATAATTGATTCTAATTTGTCAAAATAGGTTGAATATATATTATATCTAATAAATAGTTTAAAAATATTTACATGAATTTTTGCTTTTAATCTTGACAGTGACCTTGTGAAATATGCATATCATCATCATCCCCATTTTATAGATAAGAAAACTGAGACATAGCAGTTTTGTAACTTATCCATGATCACTAAAGAGTGGTGGCACCAGGTGTTTAAACTGGACAGTCTTTTCCGGAGCACAGTGTCCTCAAGAACACTTCCAGCTGTAACTACTTTGATGTGCTCAGAACTGGACAAGAGAGAAGCATTTTGCAATTGCACTTCTTGTTTAAAGAGATGTTTTGTTCTTATTTCTACTAGTAATATAAGTGACATATGCAAAGTGTGTTGTGCTCTTATGTTGTCCTATTTTCAAACAATTCTACAGGTATTAGTAAAGCTGAAAACATTAGTTAAAAAAACACTAATGGAATATATACTTGGAGTGTTAAAATTCCCAGTCAGTGCTACTGGTACTGTTTTACAAGGAAAGTAAATAATGAGATATTTACTTTTAGGGATTTGTGATATGTAAATTTTATCAAAATAGGCTTATGTTAAATTTTATTAAATATGCATTCATAAAATATAAATGCACAATTAAAGGGTTAATATTAATTTTCAAGTTCTTTGAAATTGAGAAAAACACAAAGCCACATACTTGGACTTTCAAAAAAATTACTGCTATGTGCTTCCATTGTAGTGGTACCTTAATTCATACAAAGGCTTTTGTCCAAATGAGAGTAAAGGGCATCTCATGTTGTTTGCTTTATCCTTAAGCAATACCACATGTCAAGTAAAGAGAAGTGTTTTCCATTTAGTGCTTAATGCCTTATACAAGGTCACAGTGAGATGGGGAAGCAAGAAGAACGTGTTGAATTTTGTCAATTAAGAGAGACTCTGGCATTTTTGGAAAAATAGATTTAAAGTATTAAAATTCATTTCCACTTCAGAAAGTTTGCCTTTATAAGAGTGTCTTCTAATTTTAAAACTGTCTCATCTTCTGATGGTTTTATTTTAATAGCATTTTTAAAAATTTCACATTTTAAAGTGATGGAAATTATAATAGAAGTACAATTGCTAAGAATATGCATTCTCTTTGTTAACTAATGGCATAAGATCTAATTGTGCTTTGCAATTAAGAACATATCTGAGGGCCGGGTACGGTGGCTCAAGCCTGTAATCCCAGCACTTTGGGAGGCTGAGGTGGGCGGATCACGAGTTCAAGAGATTGAGACCATCCTAGCCAACATGGTGAAGCCCCGTCTCTACCAAAAAATACAAAAATTAGCTGGGTGTGGTGGCGTGCACCTGTAGTCCCAGCTACTCGGGAGGCTGAGGCAGGAAAATTGCTTGAATCCGGGAGGTGGAGGTTGCAGTGAGCTGAGATTGGGCCACTGCACTCCAGCCTGGCAGCTGGTGACAAAGTGAGACTCTCTCAAAAAAAAAAAAATGTATCTGAGTCCTTAACACAGGGACATTAATTCTATGGAATGTTTTTCTGTGCTCTTTCTAAATCTTTTTGTATGATGTATGTGTGGATTTCTCTCTCTCTCTCTCTCTCTCTCTCTGTGTGTGTGTGTGTGTGTGTGTGTGTGTGTGTGTGTGTGTTTGCTTGAAAGAACAAGATTGAAATGCAGTGAATACTTTTAAAGATATACTTGTATAAACTGCTTTTTATAGGTAAGAGTACAAATAGGAGGGACAGAAGGAATCATATATAACCAAAACCATTTATGTGTGTGTTGGATTATTACTGCCCGTTGATTCAGGTTCAGTGCTGGTTGTTATACTGAATAATTTTTAAAAATAGAAATGTTTTTCTGTAGTCAAGAATGGTTATATAATGTATGAAGCTTTCCTTTCCCTGTGACATTTAAAATAACATCCAGCTATTGAGGCCAAGAACAGTTCTCAACACCTTTTCCTGTGTTATAATTATTTACTTTAGTGGGAATTGTCTCAGAGTTGTATTAGATTGTTTTTTCTATAAATAGCTGCTATATGTGTTATTGCACAAATGCATGAATGTGTTCTCTACACATTAAACATACATGGTGGTTAGAGTTTACAAAACTTTGCACATATGTTATGTCGTTTGACCTTCAAAACTATTCCAGGAGGCAGATAGCGCAAGTTTTATTATCGATATTTTACCAATAGGAAAGTTCAAGCTCAGAATTGCCCAAGGTCACATAACAGTAAAAGATCCATGGTTTGACTCAAATACCCAGGGTTTATGACAGTCACACATATTCTCTGTAGAAAAGAAAAAATATTTATGTATGAATATGACTAGGGAGTGTATACTTTTTCTTGACATTACCAGATTCCTTTTATTCTCTTAACTCAGAAAATTTAATTCCAAAATGACCAACTTAATCTGTTTTCTTTTGTTTATTTTAAAGCACAGTCTACATTTTCACACCTTCTGGTTCCTATTCTTCTCCTGATAGGCTGGATTGTGGGCTGCATTATAATGATTTATGTTGTCTTCTCTTAGAAAGGTAAGGGTTTTAATAATTGAATGTTTATTCATAGTACAAATTACTCCAGAAACAATCTTTTCTATTTTACTAATGGAATGTTTTGTCATTCAGGCAAGAAGATATCAGATTGACATCATTTAGAAGAATTAAGAAAACCATGAACATGACTGATTATTAAATGTCTCATGTTAAATAACGCAATGTTTGACATCACTTTACAAACTTGTATTATAAACTGGCACTTTGGCATGCATAAGATTTTTTTCAGGACAAAAGGAAATTATGTGTGATTTTCTCTATATTCTGAGTGAGAAAAATGTTTAACTATAATGAAAAATGCATGTCATCAAAAAAGTATGATAAATCTAATTACATTACAAAAAATTCTACCCCCTGCCCTCTGGAAAAAAGCTATAGAGAAAATGGGCTAAGGCTGTACCTGGTGGCTCATGCCTGTAATCCCAACACTTTGGGAGGATTGCTTGAGCTCAGAAACTGGAGAACTGCATAGATGACAGAGAGAGACCTCATCTCTATGAAAAAAAAAAGGGGGGCTAGAGATAAAAAACAGACAATTAACAGAACATATCATGTAAAAGTACACTTGGTCGTTATCCTCTTGTTTGCAAAAAGAGACATGTAATTAAAACTACACTGAGGAATCATCACTCACTTATCAGATGGGAAAAAAATAAAGATGTTTGACAACATATGTGTTGGTAAGGCTGTGTGGAATTAAGCATTCTCATGCATTGTTTTTGGGAATTCATAATGGTACATTTTGGGGGGTGTTTGGCAGTACATATCTATCAAAATTACATATATATTTAATTTTTGACTCAGTGATCTCTCTTCTAGGAATATGGTAATTTCCACAGGACATGAGCAAAACTACAAAATAGCTTATGCAAGTCTATTTATTCTGGAATAATTTGTTTAGCAAAAACCTGGAAATAAAGCCAGGCACAGTGGCTCACACCTATAATTCCAGCACTTTGGGAGACCAGGTGGGCAGATCACCTAAAGTCAAAAATTTGAGACCAGCCTGACTAACATGGGAAAATCCCATCTCTACTTAAAATACAAGATCAGCCAGGCAGAGTGGCTCATGCCTGTAATCCCAGCTACTCAGGAGGCTGAGGCAGGAGAATCCCACTCCCACCATGCCCCACCAACAGCATCAAGTCCACTTCCAGGCAGTCCGTGACCAGGGCTGAGAACTTGCCCCAGACCACAAGCCTCCCTATTGAGAAGGCAAGCTGAATTACAGTTTTTTGGTGTCTCAGGAGGCTGCCATGGTGATGCAGTTCTTTCAAAGAGTCTGGATTATCTTGGCTTTCCTGGTATGTACCTGCGGTAGTTTTTGGAGCAAAGGTTCACAATGTGAGTCTTCACACGCTGCTCTGTCTGCCCAAGTGAAAGCTGCAAGCTAGTCCTGCCTCCTATCTGCCTTCTTCACATTTTTTTTTCTATAACATTGTTTTCAAGCAGCAATATAAGTAAATTTTTCTATAAGTGTTTTAATTCCATGTTTCTACATCCCACCTAACCATTTTCTCAGAGAACAAAGACAGCTTAGTATAGTGAAAAGAACAAAAGTTTTGGAAGTCAGATTGTTTTTTCCTAACTTGGGAGTCCTTGGAGTAGCTAATTAATGTCTCTAATCTTAGTTTTTTCAACTATAAAACAGGAGTAATAATATTGTCATGGCATTGTTGTGAAGACTGCAGTGTTTTCCAAACCTGCCTAATCTGAATAAATGTAGACCTTTGTTAAAAGTGCAGATTCTCCAGGTCCTCTGCAAACTCATTTCAGTAGGTCTTAAAAATGCCTATTTAAAAAAAGTTTCTCAGGTGATTTATTATTATCACAGAAATTTGAAAAGCATGTGTAAGCATTAATTTCTGATCCATATAGAAAATGATCCATAGCAGCTTACATTGGTAAGTTCCAATCACTTTTCTTTTTATTGCTGCAAGAAAAAACTAGCACTTTATTATGTTGCAAATATTACATTACATTTTGTAATTATACAAAGTATAATGAAAATATACAATATTAATTTGTCGCTAATTGTATTAGTCTGTTTTCACACATCTGTAAATATACTACCTGATACTAGGTAATTTATGATGAAAAGAGGTTTAATTGACTCACAGTTTTATGTGGCTGGGGAGTTCTCAGGAAACTTACAGTTACGGCAGAAGGCAAAGGTGAAGCAAGGCACATCTTCACAAGGTGGCAGGAGAGGGAGAGAGCATGCAGGGGAAACCACCCCTTTTAAACCATTAGATCTGATGAGAACTCCCTCACTATCAGGAGAACAGCATGGGAGAAACCACCCCATGATCCAGTCATCTCCCAGCAAGTCCCTCCCTTGACATGTGGGGATTACAATTTGAGATCATATTTAGGTGGGGACACAGAGCTAAACAATATCACTAATGTTTTCATGTATGTGAATCATTGCCTATTCCATTTAAAGCTTTTTATCAGTGATTTCATTTCTCATCTTCCTGACTTATTAAATATGGTTCAATATAGGCAACTAATAAATAAGTATCAAATGTATAATTAATTCACCTTCCCCTTATGATATTCTTGAATATATTATGTCAATGTTTTAACTTTAGACTCTTAAGAAGTTTAAATTGGATTGAAAACCTCAAAGAAATGATTAGTAGTTTGCAATCAATAGGTTCAGGTAGGTAATGGCATATAGATTTCACAAGGCATAGATTCTTGTATGTTTTTAAGTTTCTAGAATCTTTAGCTTACATTCTGTCAAACTGCACATATAAATATTTGAGAAGATGATTATAACGAATTAACTGTTTCTTAAACAATTTTTTTTTTTTTCATTGATGCCCATGGTTGAAAATATACCAGATGTTAGAGCTGAGAAAGATTACTTTTTATATATCCTGTATTAGAATATGAAATATAAAGACCTCTTGAAGAAAATTTTTTATTCCTCTCTGTGCCTGGGGAAAGAGATAAATTCCAATGAACTTTGAAATGTCTAATGAAATGCTTCATGAGCTACCAAGCCTGGTAGAGCAAAGAAAACTCCCCAGAGGACAAAATCCTAAAGGAGAGATTCCTGTGCATAAACAGAAGTAACATATTCAAGTAAAATCTATTTATAGATCTTATAAAATAAATTTAACTTCTCTTTTATTTTGGAAGGACATTATTTTCTATTTTTGTGTACTAAAAACCATTATTTTCGCTTATTGTAGTTTCTCAAATATTTCTTCCCTTTTTTTCTTTCTTTTCTATTTTGGACAGGCAGGAGTGTTCTGCTTAAGACATAAATACACATTAGCTCAAAGTTTCTTTAGAGGAAAAGAAAAGAACACTGAAAGCAGAAGAATAATATTTTGAGTTGGTAATTTCTCAGAGAATGAGAAGAATGAACGTTTTATTTTTATTTGACTTTCTTTTGTACATGTTTCTTGGCTTGCAAAAGTAGGATGGGTGTGAAATTTTCTGTAAATTATCTCAACAAATAATGGGTGGGCACAGACTCGTGATCTTCTTGGAAGGACAGATCTATTATGGGGATTAGGACTTTGGTCATTATGCTAGATTTCAGTATATTTTCAATCATTTTCTTGGGCTGGGCACACAAGCCCTTATAAGTTCCAAATGACATGGATATGTATCTGACAAAATTCTTTTTTGGAACTTATTTCTATGAATATTAGGGGAAATAGAATATTGATTAGAATCCTGATGCTGAGTGAAACAGGGTCATGGAGAAATCATTTTTAGTTGTTATAGGTTACAATAATAACCTATAAAATTGTCTGTAAAATTGATCTAGAAGTGGAGAGCAAATGGAAATAGACTTTTTGGTGGTTTGCATATTAATGTACTCAAAACTCCTAAACTGGCACCTTATGCATTTTATCTCATCCCTATCATGTGAGCTGTCCTCAGAATATGATGTATTTTGACTTAGAAAACACAGTCTCTTAGTCTAATAGACATAATCTCACCAGCATGTTATAGACATTGGGCATATTCCTCATTTATCTTGCTAAAGGTACAAGCATGCTTTTGAGCCTGTTGACAATAATGTTGTCAACTCGATGGATAGACTGCTTTGGGTCAGACTACTATTGCCTCTTCAAGCATGTGGCCAGATTCACTCAATTTTGTTTTTTTTTTTTCTTTGTGTTTTGTTCTTGTCTTATTCTTTACTATTCTATCTAATTTCTTTTCCTACCCTCATTTATATGTAACCAACACTCTATTGATCCCAGTAGCCTCTGTGGAGTAATGGGATCACATTAATAATGATAACTCAGAGTTTTCTGGCTCTTGTATCCCCTCCTCAGAGCTTAAATAATAGTCCCTTCAATATGTTTTTCTTATCCTATTCTCTCCCTAGAACCTAGACATACACCCAGAGAAGGGCCAGACAAACTCAAGTGGCACTTGCCACACTGAACTCAGAATCACTGCATGAAGCTTATCATGCCTGGCTCCTTTTTTGACAAAGTTGAGCTCTTTCAGGATGCTCCTCAGGTTTTTGCAAGGCTTGGGTTTATGTGCCCCATAAAGTTGGCAAAAATGCTGAGAACTGTTTGGATCACACCTCCACTCAAGCAACATGTCTGGATTCTCAGAGTCTCCTGATGCAAACAGGTGGGATCAGTGATCATTTAAAACAAAATGCAAGTCCTTCTCCACCCAGCTGATTTCAAAACCGGTAGACTGATCAACAATTTGAAGAGCACTATTTTAGGATTCAGTGTTTTCAGATATTATCTTCTTTAATTTTTTTTCATTTCAATAGCTTTTGAAGTATAAGTGGTTTTTTGTTGCATGGATAAATTGGATAGCGGTAAAATCTGAGATTTTAGTGCACCAGTCATTGAAGTAGTATATATTGCACCCAATATGTATTTTTTATCCCTCACACCCCACAAATCTCCCCTTTCTGAGTCTCCAAAGTCCATTATATCATTTTGTACACGTTTGTGTGTCTATAGCTTAGCTTCCACTTGTAAGTGAGAACATATGGTATTTGGTTTTCCATTCCTGAGTTACTTCACTTAGAATAATGACCTCCAGCTTCATCCAAATTGCTACAAAAGACACTATTTTGTTCTTTTTTATGGCTGAGCAGTATTCCATGGTGTATATATGCCACATTTTCTTTTTCTACTCATTAGTCAGTGGATACTTAGGTTGGTTCCATATCTTTGCAGTTGTGAATTGTGCTGCAATAAACATATGCATGCAGATGTCTTTTTGATATAATGACTTCCTATCCTTTGGGTAGATACATAGTAGTGACATTGCTGGATTACGTGGTAGATCTACTTTTAGATCTTTAAGGCATCTCCATACTGCTTTCCATAGAGGTTGTACTAATTTACATTTTCAACAGCAGTGTACAAGTGGTCCCTTTTTATCACATACACACCAATATTCTTGTAGGAGTAAGGTGATATTTTTGTTGTTTTAATTTGCATTTCCCTAATGATTAGTGATGTTGAACATTTTTTTTCATGTTTCTTGGCCATTTGTATATCTTCTTTTGAGAAATATCTATTCATGTCATTTGCCCACTTTTTGATGGGTTTATTTGTTTTTTTCTTGGTGATTTGTTTGAGTTCCTTGCAGATTCTGGGTACTAGTCCTTTGTCAGACGCATAGTTTGCAAATGTTTTCTCCCATTCTGTGGGTTTTCTGTTTACTCTGATGATTATTTCCTTTGCAGATATTACCATCTTGGTAAAGCTTTCCCTCACCACCTATACCCTCACAGGCACACGGACACACATAACCAGGGTTTTTGTTCCTCCTGAGACCTTTTCCCCTCTGCACCTTCACACTAGATTGTAAGTTCTTTTTGTGTAGGATGTGTGACAATGTAGGATTGTCTCTGATGACAGGAATATGTCCAATAGATATATGTTAAGTGAATGAATGAATACCTTAGCTTTATCTTTAACAAAACAGCCTCATGAGATGCATCAAGTATGTGAGTGAATCTGTTAGCACAGTGTGTAGTACCTACTGAATGCTCAATAAAAGTATTCAATAGAGGCTAGACGCTGTGCTCAGAGACTAATGTAAGTGATTATTTTAGTCATTATCATAATTACATATGATATTATCAGATATTATCTTACTACTAACCTAAGAGATTATTTTAGTCATTATAATCATAATTTTCTTCATTATGTCTTACATTGTCCCTTGACTTAAAAAGATCTCTGTACCATAAAAACGAAGGTTCTTAGCTAGATAGATTTCAATTGGCCTGCTTCCATTTCTACCTTCAAGCCAGTGTTGCATGTTCTGTTTTGGATAAGAGCCCCTTTTGGTCCTAACATACATCATCCCCTTTCCCAATACCCAAATTCATACAACTGGCTCATTCCAGCTTTTAAATTTTGGTTCAATGTGAGCTTCCTCTAAGATGCAAAATGACATGGAGCTTTAATCCTTTCCCTATATCTACAAATACAGACAGAGGGTTTTTAGGTTGTAAGTAGGGTTCAGAGATATTCACATAGGTGCTTGGAAAGAAAACTACAATCCCTAGATGTTAACTACATCCCAAGATGTTTTAGATTCTTGTATAGTTCTCAATAATAACAATAACATAGGAAGAGGGTTCTATTGTTAAAAGACACGTGTAATAAATGAATTTCATCTCCCTGAAAAATTTAAACAATACAGCATGAAGTAAAAAGCTAAAATGTCCTTTACCTATCTTCAGTTCTACTCTCTTTCCCAGAGGTAATCACTACTAGCAGCTTAGCGGGTATGGACCAAAAATGATTTCAATGTATTTATAAAAGTGGGTGCATGTTACTGTTGTAAAAGGATTTTCTTATATGTTATTTCACTTGATTCTCATGAAAAGTGGTTATATCCAGATGTGTGAGATGAGACTTATAGAGGCTCACTTGGCCAAAGTTTCTCAGCTGGTCACTTGTTCAGCACAACTTGAATTCTTCAGATCCAGGTCTCAGAAGCATGTGCCAGGCATCGATCTAAGCATTTTGCACGTGTTATCTCATTTAACTTTTATGCTGTCCCCTTCAGCGAGGTGTGATTATAATCTCCATTTAAAGATGAGAGAACTGGGGTTCAGAGAGGTTAAGTAACAAGCTCCATTCATACAGTTCGTCAGTGTCAGAGCTTGAATCCAGGAACGCTCCTTTTACACCTAGACATTCACTAGGCTCCATTAATCACCATGTTATATTAATCACTGTGTTATAAATGTATTATATTGTATAATCTTCTGCTCTTGCACATGCCACCTCACAGTGGTATATATTTAAGCCTGATAGAAAGGGCAAGAACATGGTACTCCTACAGGAAATGATTTAGGTCTAATTTATGCTGTTGTACCTATCTATGTTGCTTCTATTTTTATATCTGATTAGACTATGTCTTCATATACCTAAAGCACTGCCAGTAGCTCTACTTGGTGTGAGGTGCTCAAGAGGTTTCTCCTTCTCCTTTTTAAAGTAAGACTAAGGAGGATATATTATTTTCCCATCAATCTTGATTGATTGTGAACTGCAGGTGGGTATAGTGAAGATAATGTGAGAGCTCTAAAAGCCTCACATTGGGAGTTGTTTGGTACATATATCTAGAAAGCTATGACTTAAAAATACTTTGAGTTTAGAGATTTTGAGTCACAGCCCCTCATTTAGATATGATGCAAGAATACTCACAAAAGTAACTCTTTAGAATAGTTTTTTTTTTTTTTTTTAAATCCACATCCAGATAAACTCATGTTACAGAAAATAAAGAATAAAATCAGTGGGTATTCCAATGGGGACTCTTATCCAGGAAAGAAGTTTAAGAACAACAACAGTAACAGCGGTAGCAGCAGCTACAGCTCATTAATCCTTGTAACTTCATTGCCACTGACAGTGACAAGGAGAACTTTTGAGAAAGAAAAGTGGTATGGTCTGTAAACATGTCAGGTAATAGGAACAAAGGAGAGTCAAGGCAGAAAACAAGGCTCTGTGGTGCATTATCTTGAGAAAGGCAGACCCAGGGTCAAGTGTGGGAAAAGCTCAATGTTATATTTTAAACCACATCCATGTTTTCTTCTGATGTCACTTTAAGAAATTTAGCTACTTTGGCCAGGCACGGTGGCTCATGCCTGTAATCCCAGCACTTTGGGAAGCGGAGGCGGGCGGATCACGAGGTCAAGAGATCAAGACCATGTTGAAATCCTGTCTCTACTAAAAAATACAAAAATTAGCTGAGTGTGGTGGTGTGTGGCTGTAGTTCCAGCTACCCAGGAGGCTGAGGCAGGAGAATTGCTTGAACCTGGGAGGTGGAGGTTGCAGCGAGCCGAGATCGTGCCACTGTACTTCAGCCTGGCACCTGGCAACACAATGAGATGCTGCCTCAAAAAAAAAAAAAAAAAAGAAATTTAGCTACTGAGAAGCCCTTGAAACGTACTGCCTAAAACAATTTTGCTTAACTATTGTCAGCTAAAATTTCCCTTTTAAAAAAAGAAGACTATATTCCAGCTAATGAAAGCATTAGTGTCCTT
>PVKP010031841.1:0-26573 GCA_004027715.1 Plecturocebus donacophilus | reverse complement strand
TTTGTCATCCAGGCTGGCATGCAGTGGCACGATCTCTGCTCACTGCAACCTCTACCTCCTGGGTTCAAAAGATTCTCCTACCTCAGTCTCCCAAGTATAGGATTACAGGTGTGCACCACCATGCCTGGCTAATTTTTGTATTTTTAGTAGAGACGGGGTTTCATCATGTTGGCCAGGCTGATCTTGAACTCCTGACCTCAGGTGATCCACTTGCCTTGGCCTCCCAAAATTCTGGGATTACAGGTGTGAGCCACTGTGCCTAGCCATTCCAGCATCTTTTGTTGAAAAGACTGTCCTTTCTCCATTGAATTGTCTTTTGTCAAAAATCAGGTGACCACATACATGTGGGTTAATTCATTTATTTACTTTGGAGACAGGGTCTCACTCTGTCATCCAGGCTGGAGTGCAGTGTTATAATTATAGCTCACTGCATCCTCAAACTCCTGGCTGAAGCTATTCTCCCACCTCACCTTCTTGAGTAGATGGGACTGCAGGTACAATCCACTGCCCAGCTTATTTTTATTTTGTAGATACAGGGTCTTGCTATGTTGCTCAGGCTGGTCTCAAACTTCTGACCTCAAGTGATGTTACCTCTTTAACCTCCCGAAGTGCTGGGATTACAGGCATAAGCCACGGCGCTCAACCTATTTCTGAACTCTCAATTCTGTTCCATTGATTTATTTGTCTATCTTTATGCCAGTGCTGCATTGTCTTAAGTACTGTGGCTTTAAAATGCATTTTAAAATCAGGTTGTCTTAGCTCTCTAACTTTGCTCTTTACCAAAGTCACTGTGACTCTTCTAGGTCCTCTGTACTTCCATTTAAGGTTTAGAAACAGCTTGACAATTTCTAAAAAAAAGTCTGAGATGTTGATAGGGATTGTGTTAATCTTATAGATCAATTTGGGAAGAGCTGGCATTTTAACAATATTAAGTCTTCTGATTCGTGAACCAGGTATATATCTCCATTTATTATTGCCTTCTTTAACTTCTCTCAGCAGTTTTATAGGTTTCAATATAAAGTCATGCATATCTTTTGCCAAATTTAACCTTGAGTATTTCATATCTTTGATGCTATTTCAAATGGCATTTAAAATATTCTATATCCTGTTGTTTGTTGATTTTTAGATATTTACCTAGTACCCTGCAACACTGCTAAAATAACTTTTTAGATCTAATATCTTTTTCATAGATTCCATCAGATTTTCTACATAGGTGACCATGTCATTTTATCTCTTTACTTTATGAAGTTTTAATTCTTTTCTTATTAAAAAAATTTTAAGTTAAATAATCATGTCTTTGGATAAAAATTATTATAATATTTAACTGTCTGGGTTAAAGTGAATTCTTAGATTTTTGATAATCATTAATTACATTTGCATGTTACTTAATAATTGCCAAGGCACATTTTTTTTTTCTTTTCTTTCTTTTTTTGAGACAAGGTCTGGCTTTGTCACTCAGGCTGGAGTGCAGTGGCACCATCTTGGCTCACTGCAACCTCCACCTCCCAGGTTCAAGTGATTCTCCTGCCTCAGCCTCCTGAGTAGCTGGGATCACTGGGGTGCACCACCATGCCTGGCTAATTTTTATATTTTTAGTAGAGACAAGGTTTCACCATATTGGCCAGGCTAGTCTTGAACTCCTGACCTCAGGTGATCTACCTACCTCAGCCTCCCAAAATGCTGGGATTACAGGCGTGAGCCACCATGCCTGGCCTTTTTTTTCAATTTTCACAACGGCCCTATAGACTAGTTAGGGCACATACAATGATGATGATGATTTTTCAATTGGACATATAAAAATTGTGTATATTTATGATGTACACATGTTTTGATATATGTATATATTGGGGATGGCTAAATCAAGCTAATTGATGTATCCATTAACTCACTTTTTTTTTTTTTTTTTTTTTTTTTTTTTTTTTTTTTTTTTTTTTTTACTAAAAACACTTAAAATCCACTCTCTCAGCAAGTTTCAAGTATATAACAGTGATATGGTTTGGCTCTGTGTTCCCACCCAAATCTCATCTTGAATTGTAACTCCCACAATTCCCACGTGTCATGGGAGGAACCCAGTGGGAGGTGACTGAATTACGGGGGAGGGTCTTTCCTGCAGTCTTCTCATGATAGTGAATAAGTCTCATGAGATCTGATGGTTTTAAAAAAACAGGAGTTTGCCTGCACAAGCTCTCTCTTTGCCTTCTGCCATCCATGTAAGATGTGACTTGCTCCTCTTTGTCTTTGGCCATGATTGTGAGGCTTCCCCAGCCATGTGGAACTGAGTTCTCCATTAAACCTCTTTCCTTTGTAAATTGCTCAGTCTCAGGTATGTCTTTATCAGCAGCGTGAAAATGGACTAATACAAATACCTTATTTATTAGTTATAGTCACCATATTGTACAATAGTTCTCCTGAACTTCTTCCTACCAACTGAAATTTTGTATCCTTTGACCAACTCCTCCCTTCCTCCCTGCTCCCTTCCCCCTTTCCTTCCTTCCTTCCTTCCTTCCTTCCTTCCTTCCTTCCTTCCCCTGATACTTGTGGTAAGTGTGTGTTCTTTTCTAATACAAACATTTAGTGTTATAAATTTCCCTTTAAGTACTACTTTAATGATATTCCATAAATTTTGATATGTTTGTTTTCACTTTCATTCAATTCAAAGTGCTTTTTAATTTCCCATTCATTTCTTCTTTGACCCGTGGGTCATTTAGATGTATATTATTTAGATTCTGAAGATTTGGGAACTTTCCAAAAGTCTTTCTGTTATTTATTTCTAATTTAATTCTACTGCTGTTAGAGAACATGCTTTGTATGCCTTGATTCTTTTAAAGGTACTGAAACTTGTTTTATGGCCCAGAATATATTAATATTTATCTTGGTAAATGTCCCATGTGCACTTGAAAAGAATGTATATTTGCTGTTGTTGGGTGGAGTGTTCCACAATTGCCTGTTACATGTCGTCTTTTTCTTTCACTCTGGATCTTGTTTTCCTCTCCAGAGAAAATGACTATTAACAATTCTTATTTATTGCATCCTTCTAGAAATTCCTTATAGGATATGAGTAAATATGGGTATTAACATACACTTAAACTTTTAAAAAACTCAGGCTTATATTACACATATAATTCTGCCTCCTGCTTTTTTTTTTAAGCTATCACAATAGCTTAAAGAGAAACCAATATTAGCATAAATATATCTATTTTACTGTTTTTAACAGCTGTATAGTATGCCACTGGTGGATACACCATGATTGATTTAACCCTGCTTCCTGTTAATGGCATGGTATCCAGGTTGTTTCCAGCCTTTTGCTATGATGTTGTTGCAATAAATATTCTTTTTCTTAAAAAAAAAATATTCTTGATGTGACTGACTTAATGACCATGAGATGGGGAGATTATCCTGGATTCTCTGAGTGAGCCCAGTGGAATCACAACAGTCCTTATAAGGGACGGGGGCAGGAGTTAGAGATGGAGATGAGGTGATATAAGTAGAAATTGGAGTGATGCAGGGTCATGAGCCAAGGAATATACATGGCCTCTGCAGGTAGAAGGGGAAGTGATTCTCCTCTGGAGCCTCCAATACTATAACCCTGCTGACTTCTCTATTTAATTCAGTGAGAGCCATGTTGCATTTCTTACCTCCAGAACTGTAAAATAAGCACTGTGTTGTTTTAAGACACAAAGGTCATAATAATTTGTTACAGCAGCAAGAAGAAACTGATACAGTCTCCGAATATTTCTGATTGTACCATACTCATCAGCAAAAAGTTTTCCACTGCACAGATTCATCATACATGTGATACAACAAACATAAACAGAAATTGAAAAGGATAAAGGGGATACAACAAATGTTTCAAAATGCATTTTTGTATGTATTAATGCACTAACAGTACAAACCCTTGTGGTTATCACTAAAGTTATTTGCATAATAGTATTAATAAATTTTTAATCAGAGTGAAAAACAAATATTCTTTTTACTTAAGTGTTTGTACGTATGTCAAAATTTATCTTTGGGATAAATTCTTAGATGTTGAACAGTTGGGTTAAAAGGTCTATGTATTTTAAATTTTGTTAGATGTTGCCAGATTGCATGGGAGAGCCTTCCAAATTTCCACTTGAGAGATTAAAAAAATTCCTCTTCTATTGGTAGAGGGAGTTGATCTTAGAAGTTAAAAAATCCTTCAACTTTTTTTTAGAGAATTTTATCATACTTAAAAATGTAAAAAGAAGGCCAAGCTTGGTAGCTCACACCTGTAATCCCAGCACTTTGGGAAGCTGTGGTGAGCGGATCACAAAGTCAGGAGTTCAAGACCAGTCTGGCCAATCTCTACTAAAAATACAAAAATTAGCTGGGGTGGTGGTGGGCAGCTGCAGTCCCAGCTACTCAGGAGGCTGAGGCAGGAGAATCACTTGAACCCAAGAGGCGGAGGTTGCAGTGAGCCGAGATTCTGCCACTGCACTCCAGCCTGGGCGACAGAGCAAGACTCTGTCTCAAAAAAAAGAGTAAAAAGAAAAATATCCATAAGCAACCAATGCTGATTTGGTTTTTCTCTTGAGTAACATGAGATGTTCAGCTTCTGCCCTCTATATCAGCAAATTGCCCTGTAATCATCTGCAAATTGTTGGCACTTCACACACAGGTTAATGCATGTCAATGTAGAGTGTCCTGTGGCGGGGATCGGGTGGGTGGGGGACGTGAGTGGGGAAAGCACCAACATACTATATCCAGGCAGCACACAGAGTGAGTGTGATCTGTCAGTAAACCTCTTGAGCCTCTGGAGTTTGGAACCAACCACTCAAGGATATCCTGGATAATATCAAAAGTAGAGTTTTTATGAGAAATTTAAAAAGAGTGCATGAGTGTGTGTGTGTGTGTGTGTGTGTGTGTGTGTGTGCGCGCACACATGCTTAAATTCCCTTCCTTTACAGTGAACACTGGGAAAAAGAGGCAGGAGACCTCAGCCACAGCTGACCATTATTTACCTCATTAGATTTTATGTCAGCTTGTTAGACACACAGTAAAAACCATTTCAACCCCTTATTGTTGAACCTTAGATCAAGGGATAAAGGAAGAACAGGGGGAAACAAGACAGAAAAATTTCAAAGAGACACAACGAGCTTTTATCTTCACTCCTGAAGGGATTAAAGAGAACCTTCCCAGAAAACCCAAATTCTGGGGAAGCAAGTTTTTCGTTTGCGCTTCAGCTCACCACTGAATTATAGATGGATAGTGGCATCTACTTGATGGATTCCTGCTTATAGTTCCTCTCTGCCCTAATTTCTCATCAGTGTTTTGTTTTCCTCTCCTTTGTTGAAATGAGATTGGAAGAACCAAACTCTGAAAATCAGGATGGCCAAAGATAATTCAAAATGATAACAGAGATAAAGTTTGTTACACTTCAAACTCTTCAAAGAATGTTGTTATATAGGTACTATGCATTCATTAAATACTCTGAGATGGGATCAATGACCAAAATAAATGCCCAAGCCCTAAACCTTTTAAAAAGTTGACTTTATTTAACATGCTTTGCCGTATTGTCTCCATTTGTGGACAAACCAAGGATAACTCACTCACCCCCAGTGATGGAAAATTTAAGGGCTAAAATCAATAGCTACACCAAGAACCCCAGGAACAAACCAGGTGGGTCTTCCCTATTGTTCCTTTGCTAACAATCAACCAATTCTAATTTGTTGATGACTGTCTCCACACCATCTCCACTCCACTAGCTTAGCTTCTGCAGACTTTTTTTCTGAAACTCAGTAGGTTTCAGAAAAGAAGACAAAAGAAAAATACTTGGTGGTATCTACTGACATTCTAATGTATCGCTGCCATGTTATTTAATGTTGATAAGCCAAAACCATCTTGTAAAAGAGACGATGTGCACAGCAGATCTGTGGAATGAATGACCGAATCCATAGGCTGGTGCATCAGTTGCATAGGGATGTTACATACCAAGTTCTGTGACCAGAGAGGGGAATGGACAAGGACTCTGTCACTTGATGCTCATAGTGTAGGTGGGATCCATATAAACGTTGTGGATATATGTTTTTGTTCACCCAGTGTCTCTTCTGTCTTCTTGTAGTTACAGTGATTTTCTTGTCTTCTTGTAGTTACAGGGTCTTCTTGTAGTTACAGTGATTTTCTGTCTTCTTGTAGTTACAGGGTTTTTTTGAGGTGATCACCTTTTCCTCACTCTCAGTCCCTGCTAGTTGAGGTGGGCAGACCCTGACTCTAGCTCCAGCCACGGGCATGAGCCCAAAGTCTGCTGCCTCATCCCAGCATCCATTCCACTGACCACAGAGATTGGTTTGGGGATGAGCATGAGACCTAACCTTTACTTGGGACTTTTGCAGAAATGGCTAAGAAGGAGGAACTCTGTTTGCTGAGGTGCATTAGCAAACAGGATTAAGCTCTGGGTAGCTGGTGGCCATCTTTGCCACCATAGGGGAGGAGCCTGCCTGAGAATGAAATAAACCCAGGAAAATCCAGAGCCAGAAGGAAGAGAGAGAGAGACTAAGTCCCAACATTATCACTGGAACACCGGGACCCAGCCCTAAACCCTTGTACATCTTGATTACATATGCCTAAAAATTCCTCTTTTTTTTTTGTTTAAACTAGTTTGAATTGGATTTCTTATATGTTTTGAAGCAAAAACTCCTGGCTAATAAAAAGAGTTTGCTAAAACTATTGTGCCATCAGAAATGAACATCCTTAAAGACATCTCCATTAAAAAATGGGCAAAAGACATGAACAGTCTCTTCTCAAAAGAAGACATACATGTGGCCAACAAGCATGTGAAAAAATAATATTACTAGTCATTAGGGAAATGCAAATCAAAACCACAAGGATATACCATCTCACACCAATCAGAATGGCTATTACTAATAAGTCAAAAAATAACAGATGCTGGCAAAGTTACAAAGAAAAGCGAATGCTTATACATTGTTCATGGGAATGTAAATTAGTATAGCCACTGTGGAAAGTGGCCTGAAGATTTCTCAAGGAACTTAAAATAAAACTACCATTCGACCCAGCAATCCCATTACTGGGTACATATCCGAAGGAAAATAAATTTTTCTACCATAAAGACACATGCATGTGTGTATTTATTTATTTTTTGAGCTGGAGTTTCACTTTTGTCACCCAGGCTGGAGTGCAATGGCGTGATCTCAGCTCACTGCAACCTCAGACTTCTGGGTTCAAATGATTCTCCTGGCTTAGCCTCCCTAGTAGCTGGGATTACAGGTACCCACCACCACTCAGGCTAATTTTTGTATTTTTAGTAGAGATAGGGTTTCACCATGTTGGCCAGGCTGGTCTCAAACTCCTGACCTCAGGTGATCCATCTGCCTTGGCCACCCAAAGTGCTGGGATTACAGGTGTCAGCCACCATGCCCAGGCTTCTATTTTTAGTAAAGGCAGGGTTTTACCATGTAGCCAGGCTAGTCTCGAACTCCTGACCTCAGATGATCCCCTGCCCTAGGCTCCCAAAGTGCTGGGATTACAGGCGTGAGCCACTGTGCCCGGCCGGTAATATTATAAATACTATCAGGGCGCATCAACTCCAAGGCCTACATGGGCCAGGCAGTAATGAACATGGGGTGAACTGGCTAGATGTGGAATTGGGTGAGTCCTTTCTGAAAGAGCAGACACACTTAGTTTTAATCAAGTGGCATTCCTTGGGAATGTGGGTACTATGGATCTTCTTTCAAGAGAAGCCAGAAATTCGAATTTTTAGCTATTAATACAATTTTCCGACTTTTCAACATAAATGTAATTAAACACACGCACAAACAGAAAGGCCAACAAAACGTGTCTGAGAGATGGATTTAACCCTTAGGTGGCCTGTTTGTTACAACTGGGATGCATGTCCGGGTCCTTCCTTCATAGAAGCTCTCAGACCACATCCATGAATGACCCTTGGATAACCTGTCTGCCACAATTGGGACCCATGTCTGGGTCCCTCCTTCACAGAAGCTCTCAGACCACAGCCATGAATGGCCCGCCACAGTGACTGCACTTACCGGCAAGTGACTCGGAACTCTGGCTGGGGACGTTGTGAGATGCCTCCTGGAGGACGTAGGTGGACGTGGAGAGGGGCGAAGGGCAGATGCTGCTGGCCGGGACGTAGGGAGGGTTGTAGGATGAGCCGTAATACTGGGGGTACTGGCTCTGGGGGAAGCCGGGGTAGGAAGGATAGTCCTGGGAAGAGAAAAACAAACCAAGAACATGTGTGAGGAAGCCTTTCTGGGCTTGGGCCGTTGGTTAGCCTGGCCACTCTGTCTCTCCCTCTCTCCTTTAGAATAAAAGCTCTCTGTGGGCAGGAACCGTCTTCATTTTGGTTTCCCAGATGCAGACCCTGGGGCAAGGATTCAAGTACAAGGAGGCTGTTTGGAAGGTGAGGGAGACACCAGCAGGGGAGTGGGGAAGTGAGAAAGTGGACGCGGGACAGCAGCCTGCGCAGGGGCTTCTATGGTAGTGACTGGAGCTGAGTCCTATGAGAAAAAGCTGAGGCGGTCTAAAACCCACATCTCAGAACTGCTTCTCCCAGGGGTCAAGGGATCGGATGGGTTTATACATCAACTTGTCAGTCTTTGAGAGCTGCTCCCAGGGGGCTTTAATTCCCAGGCATTTCCTGCCTGCCCCATGCACTGGTTCTAGAAAAGCCCCTCGGGGCCCGGCATGCGGATGCTGGCACCTGGAGGTCCACAGGCGGCCCTCAGGGATATACACGTGGCCCTGATGGCACCTGTCCTAGTCACTGTTGTATCTTCTGCACCTGAAACAGTGCCTGGTATATACAGTAACTCAACAATTTATTATTAGCAATAAATATTAATAAATAAAATAAATTAATAAACAAATGCATTAACAATTAAGACCATCCCCGCCCCCCTCCACACACACCACACACACACACAAACCCAGGAGACTAGGTGACATTTTGTGTTCATGGGGAGGAGGTGCAAATACAGCACCTCAGCATTAGGGGTCCAGAATATTCTATGAGGGAGTCATGGAGATCAATGCAATAGCTGCCAATCACCTTTGATCAAGCTTTGCTTAAGCAGACCAGCGCTTCCAATTCTCCAGTGGTCATTGTTTCAAATATTCTGCCCCACTATCACCAAACCAGTGCTTCTCAGCCCTGCATGGAACTGATGGAAAGTCCTGCTTCCTGGGCCTCACCTCAGGGCTAGGAGTCAGAGTTCCTGGGTGGGGGGGTCAGTGTTTCTGAGCAACACAGATTTAACACAGAAATGGACCAACACCCAGGGTTAAGAAGTAAACTTTAAAAAGGACTGTTTTATTTACAAGCATTTTATCTATGTACATCGTACATTAGGAATAATATAAAAATACATGAAACAATTTTTACATTTGCTTAGTTTTAAATTATTTATATTCTCACTGGAAAAGAAATTGCATATTCCTCATATCTAAATATGTTAAATATTCCTAAAGTCTGTCTACTTCAGGATGGTTCTGTTTTAATGGTAGCCTGAAACCAAGTTGAACCTTTTGTTTTGAAATAATTTTAGGTTTACAGGGGAGGTGTACACACAGCAGGATTACTGCACACCTTTAGCAGATCCATTCTCAATTCACTTTGCAAGTGACATCAAGAGAATCAAAATGCTAGCCAACATTCACCTTTAGAGAGCTGACTTCGCTCAATTTAACAAGTATTTATGAAGCCTCTACTGTGTGCTGGGCTCTCACCACTAGGGATGCTGAGGTGAGCAAGATATATGATATGGTACCCCTTGAGAAGCCCACGGTCTGGTTAAAGAACCCACCCATTTGTATTGATTTATACCAGATTCAACAGTCAGTGAGTGTCTTGGGCCCAGGTCAAGGTGGAATATACTTGTAGATCTCCATGACATCTCAGGACTCTTCTAACAATTCCTACGTCTCTGCCTGTATACTGCATCCTTTTGCACAATCTAGCCCTTGTAGTCTCCAAGCCCAGGTAATAAGAGGCAGGTTCCTAGTCGAGATCATGTGTGTGCATGGGCTTTCTGGGTACCCTGATGTAAGGGAAATATTTCCAGAAAGAATTGAGGAAAGAACCTGGAGGAAGCCATGTCTACCTGGTGCACACTCCCGAATCCGGCTGCGTTGCCCAGTCCGTTTCCTCCTTGATAGAACCCCGTCGTGCCTGTGGGAAGGAGGAATGGGGTACAGGTTAGGTTTCTTTTTCTTTCTTTGTTTCTATTTTTTTTTTTTTTTTTGAGATGGAGTCTTACCCTGTCATCCAGGCTGTAGTGCAATGGTGCAATCTCAGCTCACTGCAACCTCCGCCTCCAGGTTCTCCTGCCTCGGCCTCCTGAATAGCTGGGGTTACAGGCGTGTGCCACCATGCCTGGTTAATTTTTTGTATCTTTAGTAGAGATGGGATTTCACCATGTTGGCCAGACTGGCCTTGAACTCCTGACCTCGTGATCTGCCCGCCTTGGCCTCCCAAAGTGCTGGGATTACAGGTGTGAGCCATCGCACCTGGCCCTTTCTTTCTTTCTTTCTTTTTTTTTTTTTTTTTTATTTTTTAAAGCAGTTGTCAGCACTTCATGAATCTCCCTCCATGTGGCTTCAAGGGTGACAGCCGGGCAAAAGTTCTGGTTCCAGTGGTAATGCCTCACACCAGCCTTCCTAAAGCAACCCAGGTGATACTTGTCCATACTAATCCTATGGCAATGCCTACCGCCAGCATCACCACGGCCTCCTGGGTGCTTCCAAGTGCTTGCTGATGTGGCCGTGGCTGTGGCTCACGTGGCCTCTAAGTCTCTGGGTCTTCCTCTATCTGGATGGCATGTCGGCAGCCCAGACACAAGAGCCAGATCAGGGTTCTTACAGTCAGAGAGGAACATGCAAAGAGGATGCCATGGCAAGGTGGGGTCTTTGAGGTCTGACAGGCTGGGATGGAACCTGTGACCTGGGTTACCAAATTTCTTTGAACCTCAATTTCCTCAATAGATGAGGAAAATAAATGCTGTCCTTTTCAAAGGGTTGTGGTGAGAAATAAATGAGATAGTGCCCACTACTCAGATCCTGGTCCTTGAAAATTATGTTTTTAAAAAATTTGAGGCCAGGTGTGGTGGCTCATGCCTGTAATTTCAATGCTTTGGGAGGCTGAGGTGGGAGGATCACTTGAGCCCAGGAGTTTGATCATTAAAGTGTTTAACTTCTTAAAGAAATGGCCAAACTGTTTTCCAAAGTCGCTGTGCCATTTGCTTTCTTACTAGGAATGCATGAGAGTTCTAGATTCTCCGGCACTTGGCAGTTTCAATCTTGTTGATTATAGCCACTTTAGCAGTCTGGTCAACATAGAGAGATGTTGTCTCTACAAAAAATTAAAAAATTAGCCAGGTGTGGTGGCGCAGGCCTATAATTCCAGCTACTTGGGAGGATGTGGCTGTATCTCATTGTGGCTTTAAGTAGCATTTCTCTAATGACTAATGGTGTTGGGCATTTTTCATGTGCTTTTTAGCCATTCTCATACCTTCTTTGATGAAACATCTACTCAAATCTTTTCCCTATGAAATCCTAGTCAAATCTTTTTAAAAAGTTAAAAGATGTTTTATTACTGTTGTAAGAGTTCTTTACATATTTTGGACCCAAGTTCTTAACCAGATACATGATCTGTAAATATCATCTCCCAGTTTGTGGCTTGTCTTTTTCTTAATGGTGTCTTTTGAAGAGCAAAAGATGGTAAGTTGACAATTTTTTCTTTGTTGGATTTTGCTTTCATTGCCTAACTCAAGGTCACAAAGATCCGCTCTTGTGTTTTCTTCCAGAAATTTTGTATCAGCTCTTGTATTTAGGTCTATGATCCAATTTAAGTTAATCTTTGTGTACAGTGTAGAATAAAGGCTTAATCTTTTCATATATATATACACACACAGTTATTCCAGGACCCAGTATAAAAAATCTATCCTTTCCTCCACTGAATTATTATTTTAAAATTTTTTTGTGGGTACCCAGTAGGTGTATATATTTATGGGGTACATGAGATGTTTTGATACAGGCATGAAATATGAATTAAGCACATCATGGAGAAGGGGGTATCCATCTCCTCCTCCATTGAATGACTTGGCACCTTTGCCAAAGATAAACTGACTATAAATGAGAAGGCTTCTTTCTGGACTTTATTCTGTTCCACTGATATATCTATCCTATACTAATTCCATCCTGTCTTGATTACTGGAGCTTTATGGTTTTTTTTTTTTTAGATGAAATCTTGCTCTTGTCCCCCAGCCTGGAGTGCAGTGGCGTGATCTTGGCTCACTGCAACCTCCACTTCCCGGGTTCAAGAGATTCTCCTGCCTCAGCCTCCCAAGTAGCTGGGATTACAGGCGCCCACCCCTATGCTCAGGTAATTTTTTCTATTTTTAGTAAAGACGGGGTTTCACCATGTTGGCCAGGCTGGTCTTGAACTCCTGACCTCAGGTGATCCACCTGCCTTGGCCTCCCAAAGTGCTGGGATTACAGGCGTGAGCCACTGCGCCTGGTCTATGGCGAGTTTTGAAGTTAGGTAGTCTAAGTTCTCCAACTCTGATCTTTTTCAGGGTTGTTTTGGCTCTTAGTTTGTATGTCAGTTTCTACTAAACGCCATCTGGGATTTTGGTAGGAATTGGCCTGAATCAATAGACTTCTTTTAGAAGATGAGGTCAGATAAGAAAGTTGGGGCTGGATGCCTCAGGACCTGGAAGCCTGGAAAGTAGTTTGCATCTGCCAAAGGAGCATGGAGTGCTGACAGAGGTTTTAAAGTAGGGATGGGAACAACTCAAGGCACATCTCTAAGCATTCACACGAGTTGCTGGTTAGAAAACAAATGGCTGCTCAAATGAGTTGTGACTTACATTAAACAAGAAGCTTCTAGCATCTAAGGCTGCTTTTTATAAAGTGGCTGGAATGAGCACAAGAGACTCCAGAACTTACTTTCCAGGAGTGGGGCAGGAGAAGATAAGAGAATAATAAAGGAACCACAACACCTCTAAAATTATCCAAGATGATGGATCCATTAGGACCATAGGATTTTAACCCTTGCTGTGCATCAGAATCTCCCAAAGAACTTGAAAAAAAAATCGGAGGGCCCTTCCCACAGATAGTCTGATTTGAATTAGTCTAGAGTTGGGCCAGGCATCAGTATACGAAAACAACAACAACAACAACAACAACAAACCTTTCTGGAAGATTCTAGTACACACTGAGAACTGAGAACTGATAGTCCATGCCAAATTCTTTATGGTACAAATGGGGAGGCTGAGACCCAAAGAGGGAAGGCAAACAGCGCTGATCCCGAGCTTGGGTCTCAGCAGCAGGGAGGGCCTTGAGCCTGTCTCCTGCTTCCCAGCTCAGGGTCTTTCCATGGCAGCACATGGCTTTTCTACACAAACACATTGAGGCCATTAATTAGTTCACTCATGCATGCATGCATTCACTTATTCATTCACTGAGGTTATTGAGTGCTTTATGCACCACCACTGTATTAGGCACTTTGTATATAACTGCACTTAATCCTCACATTGATCCTGAGAGGAAGGTATATAGTTGCTATTACTATGTTCTATACAGAGAAACTGAGGCTTAGGAATGCAACTTTTCCTAAGTCATAGAGCTGGTAGGCTATGGACCTGAGATTAATTCTTTTATTCGTTCATTTATTCAATCAAACAAAATATGCCAGAATAAAGGAAAAAGAATAGGAATGACAGAAGATTTCTCATTGGGAACCATGGAGACCAGAAGGAAATGGCACAACATTTTTCAAGGGCTTAAGGAAAAGAACCATCAACTCAGAATGCTGTATCCAAAGATAATATTCTTCAGGAATGAAGGGAAAATCAAGACATTCTCAAATGAAGGAAATTCAAGAGAATTTTTTTTTTTTACAGCAGATCTACCCAGAAAAAATTGGTACAAGAAGTTCTTAAAATAGAAAGAAAATCATAAAAAAGCTGGAAACATTAGGAAGGAAGGAAGAAAAAGGAAAAGAATAAAAATATGTGTAAAGTCATTTAAGATAGTTCCTATGTGGCTGTGCCAGCAACTCAATATACAATTTGGTTCATTTGTTTCATTAAAAAATTTTTAATTTTTGTGGGTACATAGTAGGTATATATATTTCTGGGCTACATGAGCTATTTTGATAGAGGCATGCAATGTGTAATAATCACATCTGGGTAAATGGGGTATCTATCACCTCAAGCATTTATCCTTTGTGTTATAAACAATCTAATTATACTAGTCTAGTTATTTGAAAATGTACAATTAAATTTTTGTTAACCACTGTCAACAAAATTTTTTGTGACTATAGCACAGCTTAAACTTCAGGCTGGGAATCCCACTCTGTCCTCAATCTCCTGCCTACACATATTTAGCAGAAGGTCTAGGTTAGTCCATTCCATTAAAGGTCTGTTTGGTTCTGGTTAGCATGGTGACCCTACTTGCAAAAGCTTAGGAAGCCACCTGTCTCAGAAGACTCCTGCCTGCAGTGTTTTTTCTTCTGATTTCTCTTCTTTTGCAGCAACCTTCTGAATGATGACTCAGGGCAGGTTTGGAAACAAATAAGCCATAGTCTTGTCCCTTGGTATGCTTTCTCCAAAATAATCTCTTGTTTATTTTCATTTTGTGACCCAGAGTCAGCTGAAGAATGGACAGCTGAACAAACTGAAGTGTGAGGGCAGCCACAGAGTGCCTGCAGTGAGAAATCCATCCTGTGCCAGAGAGGACCCACGAAGAAGGAAGCTCATGGCTCCAGAAGTCTGGTGCCACAAGATGTGGTCTCTGGAGAGTTTTGACCAACAGACCTGGCTTGGTGCTGGAATGTGAAACACTGACCTCTTGCCTTCTTCGTCCAGTGAGGGAAGGCAAGGATTAGATGAAAAAAACATCCTCTTCAGGTGATGGTGTCAGGTCTCCTAGGGGTTCCCTAATATTGATTCATCCCTTCTCTCTCATATTAATAGAATCCGTTTTTAAGCTGGGCACATGGCTGATTAGAGAAACTACAATTCCCAGCTTCCCTATGGCTAAGTGTGGCCACATGATGAGTTCTGGACAAGGGGATAGGAGTAAATTTTGAAGGGCAGGGACAGTTTCTCTTTCTCCATGGAATGGGGCCGTCTTGGATCATGCAGCTGAGCAATAAGACATAAGGAGCTTGGACCCCCATCACGTTTGCAGACCAGAACAGCCACATTAGCTAGGACTTTCAGGTGAGAGAGAAATACCCTTCTTTCTTGTTGAAAACACTGTTATTTTGAGACTCTGTCAAAAGCAGAGAACTGCTATCTTTTTTTGGTTGATTGGTTTTCCTGGGTTTTAAGTAAAAGTAGCCTCCAATGCCTGACGCAGTAAAATATTTTTTTTTCTTTGAGACAAGGTCTCACTCTGTTGCCCAGGGTGGGGTGCAGTGGCATGATCACTGCTCATTGCAGTCTTGACCTCCCAGTCTCAGGTGATCCTCCTGCATTAGCCTACTGAGTAGCTGGGACTACAGGCGCATGCCACCACATCTGGCTAAGTTTTTGTAGAGATGGGGTTTTGCCATGTTGCCCAAGCTAGTGTTGAATTCCTGGGCTCAAGCAATCTACCCACCTTGACCTCCCTAAGTGCTCAGATTACAGGTGTGAGTCACCATGCCCAGCCAGCAAAACAGTTTTTTAAGTGGATATTCATTCATTCATTCATTTGCTCATTCATTTCCTCAGGCATTCAACAATTCATTTCCTAGTGATGTACTAAATATCAGTGTGGCAGGCCCTGTTTTAGATGTGGTGTTTAGATGTTTAGATGCTGACATTCAGGTAAGAGAGACAACAATCAAATGAACAGATACATTAGGAAGTGAGATAATTCCAGAAAGACCAAGATGTAGTGATGCTTCTGCACAGCACTACCGAAGTGTGGACTGCAGATGGGTGCCTGCCCACAAACCATTTATTACCAGTCTGTGATCAGATAAACAGAGAAATTGAAAGCCACTATGTTTATTACCAGTCTGAGATAAATAGAGAAATTGAAAGCCACTGAGATAAATAGAGAAATTGAAACCTCCAGAGCAATTTAATACAGTACTTTATGCCTGCTAAGTCTAATAAAAAAAATGAGGCTTTTAATTTATTAAAAAGTTATAAAATAAAAATTAAACAAATTTAAATTGTTTTAAACTTCATTGTTTTTCAGTCTTTTTTTTCATTATTGCCATCCTTCTCTAAGCATCCTTTTTAGGGTTTTTTTCCTCCCTTTAATTGCCCCACTCCCCATGAAATTGTATTATTATAGTTAGACTGTATATCTGTTTCAGGACTGTATGTATATTTGTACTTTATATATTAAAAGAATAGAAGTTTTTGCTCCACCCACAGGGACCATTTTTTCCCCTCTTGGGATGATACTACCCCTACTGAGAATACATTTTCTGGTGATTCATTTTTATTTTGTTTTACACTAAATGAGGGAAGAAGCGCTTGTCCTTCCCGACAGTGAGGATGAAGCACTGGGTAACGTGGTGCCTGAAGGTGGCTTTGGTACCTGATAGAGTTTGGCTGTGTCCCCACCTGTATCTCATCTTGAATTGTAGCTCCCATAATTCCCACATGTCATGGGAGGGACCTGGTGGGAGATAACCGAATCAGGGGACAGGTCTTTACCATGCTGTTCTCATGATAGTGAATAAGTCTCATGAGATCCACTCTCTTGCCTGCTGCCATGTAAGATGTGACTTTGCTTTTCCCTTGCCTTCTACCATGATTGTGAGGCGCCCTCGCCCTGCCCTGAATAGCCATGTGGAACTGTGAGTCAATTAAACCTATTTTGTTTATAAATAACCCAGTCTCAGGTATGTCTTTACTAGCAGCATGAGAACAGACTAATATAGTACCCCAGTGAACAGCGTCTCTCATGTTGGACGCTGTGCTGGGGATGCTATGTACACGCCTTGTTTGACACTGCTGTCTACTCTTGAAGGTGGGTATTGTCCTTCAGTTTATAGAAACTCAGAGCGGGCAAGGTCTCATGACCCATTACGAGTGTCTGAGCTGAAAACTGCTGCTCCTTCACACTCACTAGGTTGGCCATAATAAAAATAGAAAAAGAAAAAGAAAAAAAAGTGTTGGTGAGGATGTGGAGAAATGGGAACACTCATACACACTGGCGGAATTTGAAATGGTGCATAAAAAGCAATGGTGGAAAACATTGGATGATTCCACAAAAAGGTACATGCAAAATTACCATATGACTCAGCAATTGTACTTCTGGGTTTATACCCAAAAGAACTGAAAACAAGTATTTAAGCAAAACCTTGAATACAAAAGTTCATAGGAGCACTACTCACAATGGCTGAAAGGTGCAAATGACTCAAATGTCCATTGATGGCTGAACAGATAAACAAAATGTGGTCCAGCCATACAATGGAATACTATTCAGCCATAAAGAGGAATGAAATTCTGATACATGCTATGTACAGCATGGATGACCCTTGAAAACATTGTGCTAAATGAGGCTGGGCATGGTGGCTCACACCTGTAATCCCAGCACTTTGGGAGGCTGAAGAGGGTGGATCGATTGAGACCAGGAGTTCGAGATCAGTCTGGTAAACATGTTGAAACCCTGTCTCTACTAAAAATACAAAAAAATTAACTGGGCATGGTGGTGCATGCTTGTAGTCCCAGCTATTGTGGAGGCTAAGGTAGGAGAATCATCTGAGCCTGGGAAGTTGAAGCTGTAGTGAGCCCAGATCACGCCACTGCACTCTAGCCTGGGCAACGAGTGAGACCCTGTTGTTACTGGTGGAGGGTCTTGATTATTAGTTGCCCAGGTTCTTGGCGTTTTGAACAAAAGATTGGACAAAACACACAAAAAAGCAATGAAAGAATGAAGCAACAAAAGCACAGATGTATTGAAACAAAATTACACTCCACAGAGTGGGAGTGGGCTCAGGAGCCCTGGTTACAGAGTTTTCTGGGGTTTAGACACCCTCTAGAGGTTTCCCATTGGTTACGTGGTTACGCCCTATGTAAATGAAGACTTGGCCCATGGCCAGTCTATTGGTTGCAAGGAAGGACCAGAGGCTAAAGTTACATAGTGATCCCCTATGCAAATGAAGACTTGGGCCACAGCCAGTCTGATTAGTCATGGGAGGCGACCAATCAGAGGTACTTTCCCCTTTTCATCTGCAACACAGTAAAGGGGCAGGGAGTTGCAAAGGGAGTAGCCTCTGATTCTTTTGTTACTTGGGTGTGCAGAGGTGGGGTTTTCCTTTTGATACAATTCTAGGAAGTCAGGGCTAATTGGCCTTAGGTTCTCTGCCTCCAGACCCTATTCTCCTGTCTCAGAAAACACACACACACACACACACACACACACACACACACACACACCCCAAAAAACATATGCCAAAAAAATAAGCCAGACATACAAGGTCACATATTGAAGGATTTGTATTCATATAAAGTATCCAGAATAAGATAATCTACAGGGACAAAAAAGTAAGTTGGTGATTGCCAGGGCTGGAGGATGGGGTATTAGAAATGACAGTTTAAAGGTTATGATGTTTCCTTTAGGGGTGATGAAAATGTGTTAGAATTGGGAGGGGGTGGCTGCACAACATTGCGAATGCACTAGACATCACTGAACTGTATACTTTAAAATGGTTAATGGTTAATTCTATGCCGTGGGAATTTTACCTTAATTTAAAAAACAAAACTGCTGCTCCCACTACGTCCCCCACAGTATCCCCATGGCCTGTCTCTCAGGCTTTGGCAGCAAAATGAAGGGCACAGAGAGGCCCAGAAAGATCAGAACCCCCTCCTTCTGCCACACTCCTGGGCACCCCACACCTTGAGGCCCGAGAGAAGAGACTATATCCGAGTTTCAAAGCTGCTTTCAGCCCCACTCTGGAGTTCAGAGAACAATTCCCTCCTACTTTGGCACCAACTCCTGCCCCTTTCCCTCTTTTTCTTTCACTATGTTGGCAATGTTATATCCCAATGTTAACTAGGTTGCTGAGATTCACCGCAGAAGGCTCTTCTGGATGGAGAGAAGACAAGCTGAGCTTAGTCCTCCCAGGCAACATGAACCCCTGAGATCTGAGATCACAAAACAGCTCGTGTGCCAGAGCTGCTCAGAATCTGGGTGAGATTTCGGATCTTCAAAATATTTTCAGTTTGAAAGATCCATCCTCCCCTATTACAACTGCCAGGAGAGCAGCTACACGTACCTTGGGAAGTGAGCGTGTTTTCTCTACTGATCCCGGAGCCTGATGCCATGCTTTCCTGTTTTCCCAATAACTGGAGATAATGGCATCGAAGAGCCAGCGCCTGCCTGTGATACTGGGGTGAACTCCCTGCAAACTCAGCCCCAGCTGTGCAATCCAAGGGACCACTCCGGAGGGGCCTGTTCAGTTCCAGATCCCATTTTACGTGGTGGATTAGACCACTGAAAAGTTCTATCTATATGGATATATTTAATGGACAGACACTCAAGAAAATGCTGAGGATGTGTATGTTTTCTGGAAATTTCCCCTCAACTTCTGTGCTGATGAAGTGCTCCCGGGGTGGTGGTCTGAGGTGGACAGTTGGACGTCTGTCTTTCTTCCTGCACCAGGTATTCCTCATGTCATCACCTGTGAGAGGTGGGAGGTGAGCCCAGGATTCAGGTAGGAAGGCAAATCTGTCAGGGTGATGTTTTGAGACACTGCCTTGGGATTCTTCCTCCCAGACAGTCACATCGTGGATCATGGAGCCTAAGCTAGGTCATAGCAAGGTGGAAAAAAGGAATAGCAGAAATGAGTTACCCTGGCTCTTGAGTTCCCAAGTCCTCCTGAGAGTCTGGGAGGACCTGAGGTGTACACCAGTGCTTCTCAAGCCTGTCAGGAAGAATTCGATTTCAAATGTCGAACCCTTGGGACTAAGACATGGTTCACGACACGTGATCAGCATGAAACTCACACCACAGGCAACTGGCCTTGTGATGCAACAGCCCCAAACTTGGCTACACCCTGTGCAATGAGGTGAGCGTATGATCATGTGCTTGGATGTTCTGGCTGTATGTAATTGCTGTAAACATCATTTCTTACTTTTTCTCTCAGTTCCGTATTTATGTTATTGTAGACCAGTAGTAGTCTGTGGACTGGCTCCCATTGGTGAACCAACTATGAATTAGATTGAGGTAGGCAAAATGGCTTACTAGGAAACATGTATTAAGAGGGATTTTCTTTTCTTTTCTTTTCTTTTCTTTTGAGACAGGATCTCACTTTATCGCCCAGGCTGAGTGCAGTGGTGCCATCATAGCTCAATGCAGCCTTGAGTTCCCAGGCTCAAGCAATCTACCCACCTTGGCCTCCCGAATAGCTGGGACTACAGGCACATGACACCATGCCCAGCTAATGTTTTCTTGTATTGTTTGTAGAGGTGGGGTCTTGCCATATTGTCAAGGCTGATCTCAAACTCCTGGACTCAAGGGATCCTTCTGCCTCGGCCTCCCAAAGTGCTGGGATTATAGACGTGAGCCTCCATGCCAGGCCTGATTTTCTTAAAAGAGGGCAATTCTTCAAGGCTAGGGAAATAGGGTAGGACAAGGGAAGAAAAAGAGTAAAGAGCTGAAGATGGGTCAGGCGCGGTGGCTCACGCCTGTAATCCCAGCACTTTGGGAGGCCAAGGTAGGTGGATCACTTGAGGTCAGGAGTTCAAGACCAGACTGACAAACATGGTAAAATGCCGTCTCTACTAAAAATACAAAACTAGCTAGGTATGGTGGCGGGCGCCTGTAATCCCAGCTACTTAGGAGGCTGAGGCAGAAGAATTGCTTGAACCCAGGAGGTGGAGATTGAAGTGAGCCGAGATTGCGACATTGCCCTCCAGCCTGGGCAATCAGAGCAAAACCCCGTTTCAAAAAAAATAATAAATAAAGAGATGAAGATGAGCAGCCTTGGACCTTTCACGTCTGTGTGTGAAGGGTCCAAGACCAGCAGCATCCAAACCTTACAGGCCCAGCAAGTGACATAGTGAGGGAGGGAGGTGCTGCAGCAGTGATACACGGCTTCAGTGCCGGGGAACAACAGGGGGTGGTGGGGACTGTGGCAAACTGGAACGTCAGGCCGTATTTAGCGGCCAGCGGTTTGTGGCAGATACCCCTTGACCTCCTAATAGGCATGCCTGATTCCTCGCTCCCTTGATAGCTTCCCTCTGTCAAGGCTGATGAAGACCGAGTCGTGCTTTCCTGGCCTCCCTTGCAGGATGTGTTACTGGATCCTTGCTTCAGGATGGCCATGTTATCTTGTTCTGGCTAAGGAGTCTTATGGGAAAGACTTTTCTTTTGTGCCCCTCCCCATACCTCCTGTCAGTTCCTGGAGTGACTGCAGCCATGTTGGGCTATGAAGCCATGAGAGTGAGGCAAAAGGCTCATAAACTGAGGCCAAAATGGTAAAAGGATAAAAAGAGTCTGATTTTTGAGTATATAATTGAGGTGCCAAACTAACCTTGGGGTAGAGACTTCTTGTTAAATACACAACAAATGTGATTATAGGTTAAGTCAGTGTTAGTTGGGCTTGTTATTACTTGCAGCTAAAGCATTCCTCACTGATGTAAAGCTATTCAGCTCCAGCCAACCTCTGCCTCATAAGAATGTGTCTGATGTAGCCAGCCTTCTGGATTTGTATATAAAACTCTCGACTTTTAAATGCAGGTAACAAATACAAATTAGTTGGACAAAAAAAACCAAAAACAAAACAAAATAAACAAATACATGTTTGTTGGGTGGAAGGGGGCTAATTCAGTTTGTGCACATTTTCCTCATAAGCCCACCCAAGACCCCTCTTGTTATTTGTTTCCTGTCTTCCCCCATCACTCCACCAGGCTGTGGTCTCTGCTCTAGGAAGACAGAACAGTGAAAGGTTCCTGTGTCCTCAATGTAGCAAGGACACAGCCGTGAAGCGTCCCAGACCCAAAGGGGCCTCCTAGACCAAGACAGAGGCCTGGGTCCCTGTGACAAAGAACCGGATGAGCCTTCAGCACTACAAATAGGCTGGCACTGAGTAAGATTCCAGAACCATGGCCAAAGTTCTGGAGAGTTTGGGGAACGCTCCAAATAACTAAGATGAAACTTTCTTACCTTTCCTGAAGAATGGTGGCTTGAAATAGAAATTATGGGCTGTGCTCAGTGGCTCATGCCTGTAATCCCAGCACATTGGGAGGCGGAGGCAGGTGGATTACCTGAGATCAGGAGTTCAAGATCAGCCTGACCAACATGGCAAAACCCTGTCTCTACTAAAAACACAAAAATTAGCTGGGCGTGGTGGCACACGCCTGTAGTCCCAGCTACTTGGGAGGCTGAGGCAGGAGAATTGCTTGAACCTGGGAGGCGGAGGTTGCAGTGAACCAAGACTGCGCCACTGCACTCGAGTCTGGGAGACAGAGTGACACTTCATCTCAAAAAGAAAAAAAAGAAAGAAAAAAAAGAAATAGAAATTATGTTGAAATGCTGAAAAAAAAAGTTCTATTTTTGGCCCCTTGAGCTTGTAGTCTGAGATTTATACCTACTATAAAAAGGACAGAGGGATTCTTCATGTCCCAGGAACTGTGGCTCTCCCAGAGTGGGAAGGTTTGTGGACAGCCTCGGAAGCGAGCCCCTCCCGTCTTGCCATCCTGCACCTCGGGTGCTAAGGCAGAGTTAATTCAGTTTGTGCACATTTTCCTCATGAGCCCATCCAAGACCCCTCTTGTTATTTGTTTCCTGTCAGCTCCCATCACTCCACAGGCACTAATTCTGGTGTGCCTGTTGCATATTCTCGTTTGCATGAGCAATAGTGGAAAACGTGCACTAGTGTTTCAGGAGCAGGCATTCGTTTTTGTACATTCTGCGTGTATTGTTTTGCGGGGTTTCTGTTTTCTTGTTAAGACCCACCCATGTGGCAGTGGCACATCTCTCCTCCACCACGTGCATTCTGTTTTAAGAGACTAGGTCTCGCTCTGTTGCCCAGACTGGGGTGCAATGGTGCGATCATAGCTCACTGCAGCCTTGAATTCCTGGGCTCAGTTGATTCTCCTTCCACAGCCTCCCAAGTACCGGGGACTAGAGGTGTGCACCACCACACCTGCCTATTTTTTTTTTTCTAGAGATTGGGATCTTGCTATACTGCCCAGGTTGGTCTCGAACTCCTGGCCTTAAGTGATCCTCCACCTTGACCTCCCAAAGTACTGGGATTACAGACATGAGCTACCGTGCCTGGCCTTCCATGTGCATCCTTCACATCTCTCCTGCTTACCTCTCCGGGTCAGCAGCAGTGTGGCCGCTCTCCCCATCACCAACAAGGCTGCCATGAATGCCCTCGCATCCATCCCCTGTGGGCCTGTGTGTGGGTTTCATCAGGATATAGTGGGACCTGAGATAGAGTGGGACCACTGGGACCCAAGGTTGCACAGACCTAATTTCCTGCAGGGCTGGGTGCCGGTCCATAGGTGGTTCCCACACCCCTACAGGCACTTGGCATAATCCCACTTGCTATTTTGGCCGACCTATGGATCTAGCATCTCATTTGTTGTCTTTAATCTACATTTCTCTGATTACTGATGATTCTGAACATCCCTCCTTGGGCTTGCTATCTTCTGGATTTCCTCCTCTTTTTAAGGAGAGGTGACAATGACCATACAAACCCCTCCTCCTTTTCCTGGGCCAAACCTGGTATTAGCTTAATCCAAGCCCTTGGAAGCCTTTCAGTTATTGGCATTAGCAGCTGGAGAAATACTAATGAAATAATAATAATAGCCTCCATTTATTGAGCACTTATTATCTTCCCCAACGCTAATCAGTTTGCATGCATAACCACAGCCCTAGGAAGCAGGCCCTCCTGGGAAGGGGTGGAGCATGGTTCAAGCCCAGGTCAGCCTGACTCGGCAGCCCAGGTTCCTAGCCAGCAGGCCGTCCGGCCTCTGCACACCTGTGGGAAGTTGCACAGGCCACTGCCTGCCTTTGTTCTTTTGGGCCAACCTGCAGTGAACTCATGGTCACCCAAGGATTTGACATGCCAGCCCCGGCAGTGCCAAGGCCTCATGGATAATTCTAATGAACAAGCATCCCCTCTTCCACCTTACAATTTCTTTCCCCATAGCAAAGGGACCTCCCGTACTGGTTCCACAGTGACACCCCAAAGCATGTGTTCTCCATCTTAATGAAGTCTTACTGATGCTGGTATAAAAATAAAATTGCTGAAAACCTACCAGGACTACCAAGTGGAAAAGGTCTGGAGGTATGAGATGGGGGCTGATATAAAAAGGAGTCAGCAGACAATGTATAAAATGGAAAAGCCACAAGTAGGTAGAGAGGTGTGAGCCTGTTACGAAACCCACCCACTCAAGCACCCTCACTACAGCCCAAGTCCCAGAAAGGGACAAATCCCAGCCTTCATAGTCTATTTCTCTATTTCTTTTCTTTGCCCAGAATACAAAGTGGTGAAGGCAAAGACCTGGCTACAGCTGGCAAGCCTGGCCCCACCCCTCACCTCCTGGGCAAACCTTTCATTCACTCAGCTGTTCATTCATTTTCCTTCATCCATCAAGTCTCTGCTGAGTACCTAGGATGTGCTGAGATTCATCCCTCCCTTCTCTCTCTCTCTCTTTCTTTCAACAGTGCTTTACTCTGTCACTCAGCCTGGAGTGCAGAGGTGTGATCTTGGCTCACTGCAGCCTCAACCTCCCCAGGCTCAGGCAATCCTCCCACCTCAGCCCCCTCACGTAACTGGGACTACAGGTGTGCACCATCACATCCAGCTAATTTTTTACTCTTTATAGAGACAGGGTTTTGCTATGTTGCCTAGGCTGGTCTCAAACTTCTGGGCTCAAGCAGTCCACCCACCTCTGCCTCCCAAAGTGCTGAGATTATAGGTGTGAGCCACCGTGCCCAGCCCTGAGATTTCTATCTTGAGAAAGAGTTGCGTCCTTGGATCTCAGAGCCTGGAAGGGGCTGAAGACGACAGAGAATGTGGGCATAACTGAAGATCTTCCCTGATAACTATGGACGCGTGGTTTGTTTATCTGGTTTATGATGGGGGTTCTGTGAGGTGTGGGATGCAAAGGACAGAGCCCAGCATAGAGTACATGTTCAACAAATGGGAGCTACGATTATAATTCTTTGTGTCTTCATAATCACCATTGAAGATGTCAGGAATGCTAGCATTTCACCAATTTGTCATTTAAAAAAATTCATAGGAATAAAAACATCCAGGGAAGGTTTAAAAGAAAAAAAAAAAAACCAGTTTGGATAGGACCAAACAGGAAAACCCAAAGCAGACAAAGGCTCCTGGGACACCCAGGTTGGGTTCTCAGCTCCGAGACCAACACGACGCCCGGTCCACACTCCAGGAGGAGAGACGTCCACGTCTGCCTTGCTGCTGCTGAGTCGTTGGATCCTTTTTACCATCTTAAAAACTCCAAACCCACACCCAGAGCCTGTCCTCCTGCATCTTTGCTCCACGTGGAGTCCAGCCGACATCTGTGTTTAATCAACTCAGTTGCTAAATGTCACAATGGCCTCATTCACAGGTAGCATAAAGCATATTTAACTGGTAATAAAACAATCCGCTTGCTTGAGAATGCCATTTCAGATAGGCTGCTCTGTCACTGTGTCTCTGCCACACAAGTCGGTATAATACTGTGGCAGGCGCGGGGGCGGCGGGGGCGGGAAGAGCCATCCTGCTGCAGAGGAGGAAGCTCACTTTGGTCCACATCTGCTGGTGTGGAGAGATGCCCAAAATGAAGTTCGAGGTGAGAAAAAGGTGAGTTGCAGGACAGTGAGGCTACTCCGAGCGCATGCTGGACTGATATTCATATTCGTTCATTTCAGTTAAACAGGAGATCAATACATTTGGAAGGCCTCCTAGAGGAGGTGGCATTTGAGCAAAAGCTAAGTGGATAGGAAGGAGCCAGTGACATCACGACGATGTGGGGACAGAATATTCTAGGTTACGGGAAAGAGCAAAGTGCAAAGACCCTGAGGTGTGAGGATCTGAAAGAAGCAAGAGTCAGTGAAATTCACGAGAGGCTACAGGGGGGCAAGTACGGGTGAGGAGGTCAGAGAGGTCGTCAGGAACCGCGTGGTGCTGGGCCCAGGCAAGGCGGCTGCAGTCAGGCATTGGGGTTCATTTCTGATTTCAGTGGGAATCCTAGAGATGAAGGCTTTTTAAACAGGGGAATGACGTGATCTGATGCGATATAGGGAAGGACAGACCATCTGCCTTCACTCAGTGTGGTAGAAACAGATTGGGGGTCACAGTGGATCCCAAGACAAAATACCTATTCTTCCTGCAGAGGATCTCCTCTGGAGGGATTCTTGGGAATGAATGGTAACCCATAAAGACCAGAGTTTCTGAAAAGAAGGTATACATGTTGGAGAGCAATATTCACTGATACAGTCTCATGCTAGGCAATGAGGTTTGATACGGCTTACACTTTCCTGGTGAAAATTTGGCAGAGATGGCTCACGTGACCAAGCCTGGACCAATCAGTGCATCATAGCCCCCTGATCACAATGACTGCTTTAGGGGTGTGCATCTGAACTAACAGGCAGGTCCAATGAGA
>PVKP010031840.1:0-26570 GCA_004027715.1 Plecturocebus donacophilus | reverse complement strand
TTTTTTTTTTTTTTAATTTTGAGACAGAGTCTTGCTCTGGAACTATCTCAGCTTACTGCAACCTCTGCCTCCCGGTTCAACCGATTCCCCTGCCTCAGCCTCCTGAGTAAACAGGACTACAGGTGTGCAGTAGTCCTGTTACTGAATAACACGTGTATTCGGTACACATGTTAATAAACTTCTATTTTTTTTTTTTGTTAATCTGTCTTTTTTGTTATTGTTCTGTTAATCTGTCTTTTGTCAGTCTAATTTACAAGGCCCCAGCGGAGAACATAAGATGGGTAGAGGAATTGATTATTCCTCCCCCACAGCAAGTTCTATTCTGTTGTTCAGGCCTGGAGTGCTGGGGCATAATCATGCTCACTGCAACCTCAAACTCCTGGGCTCAAGTGATCCTCCCACTCAGCCTCCCAAGTAGCTGGGACTACAGGTGCATACCACCATGCCCAGTGAAGTTTAAATAAAAATTTTTGAGAGACAAGGTCTTGCTATATTGGCCAGGCTAGTCTCAAACTCCTGGGCTTAAGCACTCCTCAGCCTCCTGAATAATTGAGATTACAGATGTGAGCAACTGTGCCTGTCTGCCTTCTTTTTAAAGGATGAATAATATTCCATTGTGTGTACATACCACATTTTCTTTATGCATTCATGCCTAGATGGACATTTAGATTATTGATAAGAATGTTACTTTCCTCCTGGTATTGGAAGGACATCTTCCAAATGGAGATTTTATCTCTTGTTTTCAGGAAGAAAATGGGGAGGGTCGGAGTGACTTTCTTGTCCCTGCTGGTTTTTTAAAGTGCCTTTAGCTGAAAGTAGTCCTCATCCCAAAGTGGAATACTGGGGGTGGTGTGTTCTGAGCTCCTCCAGCATATTTGAAGTTCAGGAGAAAAGACACAAGAGAATGTAGGAGAGCAATTCTTAGATAGCCGAACATTTTCTAAAATTGAATAAATGACACAAATTTGAAATTTGGGGAGCACAACAAATCTCAAGCAGGCTTAAACAAAATTCAGTATCGGAACACATTGTAGTCAAATCACGTGACACTGTTATCACCCAGTGGATTCTTCTTGCCCACTGCACAGACAAAACCAATTCACTGAGATCATAGGATTGCAGTAGAGAAAGAGTTCAATTAACAGTCCTAGCAGGAGCATTGGTGTTATTACTCAAATCAGTCTTTCCAAGAACTCAGAGGCTAGGGTTTTAATGGATGATTTGGTGAGCTGGGGGCTAAGGAAGGGGGTTGCTGATTGGGGATGAAATTATAGGGTTATGGAAAACGGTCTTTATGCACTGAGTATGGCCTTTGGGTGAGGGCCACAGGACTAGTTGACTCATGAGTCACAGGTCCTGGTGGGGTCAACTGGTTGCCAGAATGCAAAAGTCTGGAAGAACATCTCAAAAGACCAATCTTAGGTTCCACAGTAGTGATGTTCTGTATAGGAACAATTGGGGAAGTCACAAATCTACGACCTCTAGCCACATGACTTCTGAGCAGTAAGGGATTATAGAAACTATGTGCACCTCCCATAATCCTAATCGCATAGACTTCCATTAGTTTTACAAAGGTGTCTTTGCTCTCTAGCAGGGCAGAGGTTAGTCTTAGGGAGGGGTTATTATTATCCTTTCTTTAAACTATAAACTAAATTCCTCCCACAATTAGCTTAGTCTGTGCCCAAGAATGAGCAAGGACAGCTAGCTGGTGACACTAGAAGCAAGATGGAGTCAGCCATGCTAGATGTCTCTCACCGTCACCATCTTTGCAAAGGTGGTTTCAACAAAAAGGACAAATATCTGAAAAGCAACCAGAGTGTTGGATTACCTCAATCATTTTCCTGATGAACAGTCCTCAATGCCTTGGCTTTGCCTGGTTAAAATTAGGGTATTCTCCAAATTTCCATTCAGAGATCATGGCATATTTTCAAGAAAACAAGAATGAAATAAGACTAATAAGTAGAAATTTAGCCTGGTCAACATGGTGAAACCCCATCTCTACTAAAAATACAAAAATTATCCAGGCATGATGGTGCATTCCTGTAGTCCCAGCTACTCTGGAGGCTAAGGCATGAGAATCACTTGAACCCAAGAGGCAGATGTTGCAGTGAGCTGAGATTGCACCTCTGCACTTCAGCTTGGGTGATGGAGTGAGATCCTGTTTCAAAAAAAAAAAAAGAGACTAATGAGTAGAAATTTCTAGTTTCGATGGCTGTGTAAGATGTGATACAGCTGGTATGAGTAAACTACTTCTTAAATTTGATTTTTAAAAGGGCACTGGGTGATGAAAATTAAATAGTACTTATCTGACACCGTCCAAGAAGAAACATGAATATTCTGGACCACTAGAGAGGTTTGCAGTATGGCAGGGAAGGGATGTTCTGTACCTGGTAACACTTCCTTCTAGACATTTTACTCTCTTTGCCAAAGGGAAAGTTAAACTTGGGAATCGAGACACTTAAAAATTGTCTTCCTTTTGTTCCCAAACATAGCTGTAATTTCAAGTGGTTGCTTCATCTTCTGTAAAATGTAGATTTACTGAACATGAGACAAATGCATCATTGACTTTCCCTCCATTCCCTTCTTTTCATGTGCTAAATGTAGATTCACTGAGGACCAATAATGAGAGCTCACAAGAATGTAACCACTTGCCTCACTGTCTACCCTCCTTTTATTAGCCCCTCCTGCTTGCTCTTTCCCCTTTAAATACTGAAGTTCCCCAAACCATCTTTGGGAAAAGCACAAGACAAGTTCTCCTGTGACTGGTATTTCTTTTTCCCCAGGCACGTCCTCATCACTCATGGATTGAGTGCTGCTTCAGTCACCTTTTCATTTACACTTTTAACCTTTGCTGATGTCATCCTCAAGGACATTTCTTTCATGCACATGTGAAAAATCAAACTCTACAAAGCAGCTGTTCATTCCCTTGAATCCTGACACTTAAATAACATCATAACTAAGAGAGCTGCTTTCTCAGCACAGCCATTCAGAACCACAAGATTTCAGAGGTAAAAAGCAGGGAGAACACACACTAAATTTCTTGGAAAACTTTTTATTCTCCTTGCCAACATTTCTTTTGCTATTTTATTACTTAATTTTGTGACATTAAGAAATAATTTGGCTTCATATTATTTTTAAAAGGCAGTAAGAAAGTAGCTAATGAGAAAGGTCTATAGTTTTTTTTTAATAAAACATTAGAAACATTATAAAAAATGAGACTCCCATTACATGGAAATACATGATCGAAGATCGGACTAACACACACTCATACAGGTTATGTTTGAAATAGAGTTCTCCATTTCTTTCCAATGAGCCTTTTTTCTTAGGCTCTTTCAGAAGCAATTCACAATGAACAGAGATCTTGCCAGCTCATTTCCTTAGTGGAGAAGCAAAGGTACGATGACGGAATCATGAGAAGATGGAAATAAAGCCTGAGGATATGGCTTGATCTCTAAGACCAATTATCTTTGAGTTACTCAAGCCAGGATAGAAGCTTAGAGAGGATTGAAGCAAACCATGAGGGAAAGGGCACGCGGGACAATCCCCATTACTGGCGTTATCACAAGCTCCAAAGTGATCTTCCAGCCCCACTTTGCAAGGTTGAAAGTTAAATGAGGAAGGAGCCTGCATTGTTTGTAACATAATACAATACTTTCACTTTGTTATATTTTTTAAGGTGCAGCTCCTCAAGAATTTCATTTTAAAAAGTAATCTGTAAGGGAAGAAAAAAATGTACTTAATTCAAACACTGATTTTGTTTTTTTGAGACGGAGTCTCACTCTTGCCCAAGCTGGAGTGCAGTGAATCCCAGCTCACTGCAACCTCCACCTCCCGGGTTCAAGAGATTCTCCTGTCTCAGCTCCTAAGTAGCTGGGATTATGGGTGCCCGCCACCACGCCTAGCTAGTTTTTTGTATTTTTAATAGAGACAGGATTTCACCATGTTGGCCAGGCTGGTCTCGAACTCCTGACCTCAGGTGATCCACCTGCCTTGGCCTCCCAAAGTGCTGGGATTAAGGCATGAGTCACCAAAGTGCTGGGATTACAGCACCCAGCTGAAGATTGGTTTTCATATAAACGATTCCAAATAAAATAACTAATGATGACAATCTGAAGTAAATGACAATCATATGCCAGATGCTTGTCAGAAAATATATAATTTTAGGGATGTTACCATCCTCTGTGAGAAATACCAGTGCACACCCACCTCACCCCCTCTCTCCAAAACAACAGTAACAACGAACCTTTCACAGCATGGGTGAACATGTTCTTCTGCTGACTTACTTTCAACTCGGGTTTCTGATCCTTGTCGTGTACTTGTCTGGGCTAGCAGCGCTCATTACCGTAGTATAAACCGTGAGGCTGAAAATAACGAGAGAAAATTTTATGTACTCATCATTTTCTCTAATATGCCAGGCTGGAGTGCAATGGCGCGATCTTGGCTCACTGCAACCTCCACCTCCTGGGTTCAAGCGATCCTCCTGTCTCAGCATGGTGGGGTGCCTGTAACCTCAACCACTAGGGAGGCTGAGGCAGGAGAAGCGCTTGAACCTGGGAAGCAGACGTTGCAGTAAGCTGTGATTGCGCCACTGCGCTCCAGCCTGGGCAATAGAGTGAGACTCTCTCAAAAAAAAGAAAAACAAAACAGAACCTCAGACTCCTCAGAGCTCTACCCTAAGGCAGTGGGGGAGACACAGCCTTGGCCCTCGCCCTGGCTCTGTCCTACCCAAGGGCCTTACTTGCATACATGTGACATCACCGCCTTTGCATTCTCCACCAAGCAGCTACCCCTGGGCTCTCCTTCAGTGGCTGTGCACCACCATCAGGAGAATACCACCCAGGGAAGAGGACCATGGAAACCCTGGCAGTGGAGGTGGGGCTGTTCAGGCTGAGAACTATAGGGTCCTGGGTACTTGGGAAGACTCAGGTGGGCAAATGCCCTTGGCCTAGCAGATTCTTTATACCATGGTTTGAGGGGGCAGTATCACAACTAGAGGAATTCCAGAGTGAGGCCTCTAAAGCTCCAGGATCAAGACACCCATCCCTCTACCTTGCCTAGATCTAAGGATGAAAACTATAGTGTCATTGATTCCACATCCCGTATAGCAAGAATCGCTTGAACTTGGGAGGTTGAGCCTGTGAGTGAGCCGAGCACATGTGCCTAAACACCTAAACAACTTGAGCACATGTGCCCATATGCACACACACTTGTCTTGGAATCCAGCTGCGGTGCATGTACAAAATATCAGAGCTGGGTTATTCAGAAACAGGCAGAATTAGTAGCACTGGGCCCACAGCTAAATCATATACCCAATTAAAGATAGCACTATGAGCAAGTGCAGAGTTCATCCAAGGGTAATGGAGGTTCCCTGAACTTGACCTTAGTTGCTTGTTTACTTTAGTCATAGTTCTATTTTCCATCACTGTTTTAATATTTTCTCTGCTGATAGGCACAGCAGAGGATGCAGTTGTATTGCAGGTGGGTGTTATTTTGCAGCACAACACAAGGGGGCAGTATAGAGCTAACTGCCTTTGCACAGACTTCTTTGTTATTTTTCTTTTTGTTTTTTTAAATTTTCAGATACAGCTACACTTACTTCTATTAACCTCACACAACTGAACAGCTTCAGTTGAGGTTAATCATTGTTAATTCTGGCTCTAAGGTGATTGTTATTTAAATGCAGTTTCTCTTGAGTTTTCAAGTATACAACAGAGAAAAATACTACTTGGCAAACTGTTTATAATTTCTGACCATTTTATTTTGACAAAACCATTTCAGAAATCATTCAAACATTCATAGCTGTTAACTCATGAATTCTACTTTTGGGGATTCAGCCAAGGGAAACAATCTGAAAGTAAGTAAGCAGGGGAAAGGCGAATGAATATATTTATTTCAGAGTTTCAATAGAGGAAAATCTAACAACCGGAGAATGCTTAACTTAATTATAATGCAGCCAATTGGCCACTATGCCACCATGTGAAATTATAAGCTGTTCAAAGCATAGAAAATGCTCCATTTTATTTAAATAAATAGAATAACTATCTTATTATAATACTAGATTTTAAAAGATACATTCATCACTTCTATAATTGCCTAAAAAAACTGTAAGAACACAAATATAGTTTTTTAACCCTCATTTAGCAAATGACTATTAGAAGGGCAAAACTGTGCCCTGCTATGAAGGGCACAGTCAATGGTGCATTGGAGCTGTCTCCTGCAGGCTGGTGACGGCCAATTATTAAATATGCAGGAAGTGTATGAGCCAATTATAAGCCTCAAATCAGCCTTGGTGGGAGCAGTCACACCATGGAAGTCAACAAATGCTACAAATCTAGGAATTTTTTTGTTTGTACCTTCCCACACAAAGAGCTGGTTTACTAGCAGACCACTGGGTATACTTTTGTTACCCAAATAGCTCATTTGTTTGCGTAGTAGAATACTGACTAATTAGTTTTTTCTTTTTCTTTTTTTTTTTTTTTGAGACAGAGTCTTGCTCTGCCACAGTCTGGGTAGCAAGGCTTTTGACCTCCCAAGTTCAAGTGATTCTCTGGCCACTGCTCCCAAGTAGCTGGGATTACAGGTGTGCACTATCACGCCTGGTTAATTTTTGTATTTTTAGTAGAGATGGGGTTTCACCATGTTGGCCAGGCTGGTCTTGAACTCCTGACCGCAAGTGATCTGCCCGCCTCAGCATCCCAAAGTGCTGGGATTACAGGTATGAGCCACCACGCCCAGCCTGCTTTCACTAAAGAAAAGAAAAAAGGGAAGGGAAAGGAGGGAGGGGAGGGGAGGGGAGGGAAGGGGAGGGATTTCTCACCTGATCTATAGTTGTTTATCACCCTGCCCCCACCCCACCCCATATTAGTCCCATAAGGGCAGAGACTTTGTTTTGCTCCCTGCTGTACCCACAGGAGTGCCCCGCAGCCTGGGTACAGGAGGCCTCACATCCTTGCTGAGCCCAAGAGTGGGTGAGTGAGTTCACTGTTCCAGGGTGCTGTGTGAACAGACATGTTTAACAAGTCACTTACTTGTTATAAACTGGAACCACTGACAAAACCTGCATAGGAAAAAGTCATATTATAGAGAAGATTAAATGGTAGAAGAAATAGACATAGAATATCTATGGGGGGTGCCAGGTGCGGTGGCTCAGGCCTGTAATCCCAGCCCTTTGGAAAGCAGAGGTGGGAGGACTGCTCAAGCCCAGGAGTTCAAGACCAGCCTGGACAACATAGAGAGACCCTGTCTCTACTAAAAAAGAAAAAAAAAGAGAAAGTCTATAGAAAGAACATAACCACTCTTTAGTGTACCTTGAGGTGATAATTACAGATTTTCTTTTTTGAGACAGAGTCTTGCTCTGTCACCCAGGCTGGAGTGCAGTGGTGTGATCTTGGCTCATTGCAACCTCTGCCTCCTGGGTTCAAGTGATTCTCCTGCCCCAGCCTCCCGAGTAGATGGGAGTACAGGCACATACCACCATGTCTGGCTAATTTTTATATTTTTAGTAGTGACGGGGTTTTACTACATTGGCCAGGCTGGTCTTGATCTCCTGACCTCAAGTGATCCTCCCGCCTCAGCCTCCCAAAATGCTGGGATTATAGACATGAGGCACCATACTCAGCTTGACTTTTTAATTCTTTCCCTTTTTTAATTTAAACAATGAACACATATTACAACTATGCCTTTTTCTTTTTAATATAAAGAAAAAAAAACTTAGGTGAAGTGGACATTTTAACTTATATAGAACCAAGTTCAGAAACTGTTATATAACTTTTCATAAATGACTTAAACCAAATAAAACTTTTACCAAAAAAACATTTTCATCTAACAGATTTATTTGTTTTCAGAGGAGTTTTTCATATTATCCATTAACAAAATAGCAAACATCCTGGGTAAGCTGGACATACACAAGTTACCTGGAAAAGTGTCTCCAGGCTGAGGTTTGCTTGTCCCGTGGCATTAAGGGCCTTGATGGCAGGTGTTCTGTAAGAACAGTGGTCGAAGGTCACTTGGCACTTCAGCAAGCCCTGAAGCCCATCAGCTATCATTTTTGCGAGGCACAATGCAAGCTCTGGTCTCATTATCTCCCTTTCTCCAAAACAGATTCCAGCCCCAAGCCTGTTTCCCCTAAGGCCCAGCCCACCATGAGGGAATTCATTCAGCAGCTGGGCCGGTTGGCCCCATCTGCTCAAGAAAGCTGGGGTGATGAAAATGTGTGGCTGTAGAACTGAGCAGTGCCCAAACTTGAGGGGCATAAAGCCAGGGCAACATGTATAGCTACCTGCACTTTGGAACTGTGCTGACTTATAATTATAGAATGTTCACAACTTGAAGGGACAATAAAAGCCCGTGACCGGTTTATTTATTTATTTATTTAGAGGGCGGAGTCTCACTCTATCGTCAGGCTGAAGTGCAGTGGCGCGATCTCAGCTCACTGCAACCTCTGCCTCCCGGGTTCAAGTGATTCTCCTGCCTCAGCCTCCTAAGTAGCTGGGATTACAGGCAGGCGCCACCACCGCCTGCTAATTTTTGTATTTTTAGTAGAGATGGGGTTTCACCATGTTGGCCAGGCTGGTCTCGAACTCCTGACCTGGTGATCCGCCCGCCTTGGCCTCCCAAAGTGCTGAGATTAGAGGCATGAGTCACCGCATCTGGCCGACTGGTTTATTATTTAAATAAGAGAAATAATTTCCTTCTAAAAATATCTTGCCTAGAACACCATGAACCTGGCCCTTTGTTTTCATTTTACAGATGGGTAAGCAGAGGCCCGAGAGCCACCCAGTGAGTCATGAGCAGAGCTGGTGGTGGGCTGTAGGGCTCCTGACCCTGAGAACCCCCCCAACACCCACCCAGCTGCTGAGAGGCTCTGCCCACTGCTTTCCTCCACACAACACTCCCTTCCTGGCCAAGGCACTGGCAAAGGGGCCCAGGTACGTCTTCTGGGAAAGGATAGCACCTGTAGCTCTTGGAGTTCCTGGGACAGAATGGGTGCATTTTCCTGACCACAAGAAAACACTGCCAACCAGAAAGCACATAGCAGCCTACCTCCGGTCATCTTGTTTGGGTGCTGGCTTCCAGTGGTCGTAATTTGTCTCAACTCGGAACCACCTAAAACAGAGCACATCATCTTGTCTTATCCAAGACAATTTACAACATAGCAAAGGAGATATATTAACAAATTTAAAATACCCCTCATTTCACCAATTTAAAAAAATAATCTGATACAAAATGACCAGAACTTTCAATTCTACTTACCCTCCATTCAAAGGATCTAGAGGCCAAATGTCTGCTGGGCCATCTCTGTTTCTTGTGATGACCACTCCCTCCTGGGGGGACGTGCCACCGACAATATAATAAACGTCAGCAATAAGGGGAGTCTTGGCCAACCTGGCAACAGCTGCTTCGAAGTTTTCTGACTCATTCAGGGTCTGAACAAAAAGACGAACTTGCATGAGCAACCTCACCGGCAGTTGGGTCCACACCAGATGATGCAAAAAGGATCCAAAGCACATTCTCCTGATATGTCACACCATGACTATTACCTTGAACTGCTCTGACCTTATCCTCTTGTCATTAGGGCTCCTAAGATGGAAGAAATCTCAGCTTCAAAGGGGAGCCTGTAGCCGCAGGAATTTCTGACAGGAGGTGAAAGCTGCTGACAAGCCCTAGGCCTGGCTCGGCACACACGGGCCGTGTGCTCTCCAGGCAGATCGCCCTCAGAAAGGACTCCTCACGCTTCTTCATTGATTTATTATTTTAACGGGTTTTTCTTGAATAGCTACTGTGTGCCAGGCACTGTGCTGGTTTGGGGATAAAGCAGTGAATGAGCCGCCTGGTCTTGTTCTCCCTAAACCTCCGAGGAAGACAGAAAAGTCAACAGGCAACAGTGACACACTGTAATGAATGTTTACATAGGAGAAGAGGATGCTAAGGATGCCACAGCAGGGGACCCATCCTCACCAAAGGCAGCGGAGGAGGTACTGCAGGGAAGCATCCCATGAATTGAAGCCACAGAGACAAACAGAAATGAGTGTTGAAAGTGGCGGTTGCAGGGTGAGGAGTGGAAGGAAGTGTTTTGTCCTATGGACTAGATTAGCAAAGGCTTGGTGATGAAAGAGTGTGTGCTACATCAGGGCCCTGAGCTTAATTGGTGCTCAGACACCGCGAGGGCCCATGAAGACTTCCAAAGGCCTGTGGCAAGGATACGTAAGGGGATCACTCCCCAAATCTTCAGCTTCCACCTGGGCACCTTCCCAGAGCTGATCTGCTCAAGAATATCCCTCAGTGAAGGGACTGCTCTTCCTGTCTCCACCTTCACAACCACTCTGCTGCCATGTTCTAAAGGAAGTACATTGTATGCTCACCCATCCTGGATATTGCCAAGGCACACTGTCAAGGGTGGAGGGGTGACAGGGTCAAACAGAAGAATAATTCGAGATATCTATGTCTGCAAAGGCTCCATTATTCAGCATCATAAACCCATGGCAGGGCTTTGTAGAGTTTTCCTGCCTTATACTTACTGCTGTTAGGGGTGAGGTATTCCAACTATAAAACCGAAAATTATCACTTTAACATTCCCTTCACCTTTCTGTGTAAAAACTGGCCATAAAAAAATGATCTGTCCTGGCCAGGCATGGTGGCTCATGCTTGTGATGCCAGTACTTTTGGAGGCTGAGGCAGGCAGATCACTTGAGGTAAGGAGTTCGAGACCAGCCTGAGCAACATGGTGAAACCTTGTCTCACTAAAAATACAAAATTAGCCAGATGTGGTGGCATGTGCCTGTAGTTCCAGCTACTCAGGGAGGCTGAGGTGGGAGAACCACTTGAACCCAGGAGGTGAAGGTTGCAGTGAGCTGAGATTGTGCCACTGCACTCCAGCCTGGGGACAAAGTGAAACCCTGTCTTAAAAAAAAAAAAAAAGGAATGATCTGTCCTAACTTATTTGACTGTAGGTCATATGATCCCCTTTCCAGAGAGGATCCTGCCCTGTACCCAGAAGAAGGGATGTATGCTCAGAGAGGCCAAGAAGAATCTAGACACACAGGCCTAGCTGGGTTTTCCCCTCCTTCTATGAGCACTGGGTCTACCTTTCTGTCCAATCATATTTCTACATGGTATTCCATACTTGGTTAAACCTAAGCATAAAAATGGACAATGTTGCCTGTATCTTTGGGTCTTCATTCCAAAGACTCCTATGTCATGTACATGTTAAATAAATTTGCATGCCTTTTCTCCAATTAATCCACCTTTTGTGAGTTGACTTTTCAGCGAAACTTCAGAGGGCAAAGAGGAAATTTTCCCTTGGCCTTTGCAGAGTAATAGGAGGGATGGAATATTTGTTTGCTTATGTTGCCTATACCATCCCCAACCACTATCAAATTCATTGCCTCTAACCTGTGACAACAAAGTAAAAGGACATCAATAAAAAATACTAAAGGCCGTGGTGACTTATGTTACCCAGGTGACAAAGTCACGGAGTGCAAATGCCTCATCTGTCTGAAGAAATGGAAGAAATGGACAGTGACTGCTAATGGACATGGGATTTCTTTCTTCTTTTTTTTTCTTTTTAAATTTATTTACTTTTTTTTCTTGGGTTCCCACTATGTCGTCTGCTGGACCTGAACTCCCGGGCTGGAGAGATCCCCTCGCCTCTGCCTCCTAAGTGTCTGCGACTATAGGCACCATCGCACCCAGCAGATTCGTCCTTCCAGAGATCATAACAACCTCAACATATGGACTTTTTTCTTTCCTTATCAAGTCAAGAACTTTCACCTTTTTGATACAGGAGATAGAAAAAAATTATTTAGGCAGATAGTAGGGGTAAAAGAGTCCTTGGCAAGTCTTCCTTTCTAACAAAAAGCAGCCCAAGAAATTTTTCTTTTCTAACAAAGAGCAGCCTGAAAAATTGAGCTGCAAACATAAATAAGCAAGCTGGACACTTGCATGGGTGAATGCCAGCAGAAAAGGGTTACCTGGGAGCCAGGTACGGTCAACATGGAGGCTCCACCTTCCCTTTTCTTCTTCTTCTTCTTTTTTTTTTTTTTTGAGATGGAGTCTTGCTCTGTTGCTCAGGCTGGAGTGCAGTGGCGTGAACTCAGCTACTGCAACCTCTGCCTCCTGGGTTCAAGGGATTCTCCCACCTCAGCCTCTGAGTAGCTAGGATTACAGGTGTCCCACCACCACACCCAGCTAATTTTTGTATTTTTAGTGAAGACAGGGTTTCACCATGTTGGTCAGGCTAGTCTTGAACTCCTGACCTCGTGATCTGCCTGCCTCAGCCTCCCAAAGTGCTGGGATTACAGGCATGAACCACCATGCCCAGCTTTTCTTTTTTTTTTGAGACAGAGTCTCGCTGTGTTGCCCAGGCTGGAGTGCAGTGGTGCGATCTCGCTACTGTAGCTGTGGCCTGGAACTCAGCACGTTTTAATAGGTTTTTGTAGCGCAGATGTTCCTTTTGTTGTGTGCAGAGCTGCCTTCTAATGCATTTGCTTTGCTAGTTTGGATATTTGCAAATGGAGGTTTTAAAAGGAGGGTACATCTGTATCCATAGAAGAACATAATATTATCTCCTACCTCAATCAGCTATTGTGGAAAACTCTAGGCAATTACAAAGATTCTCTCTTTGATCAAACTCTAGCCAGGCTTCTCTGAGTCCTTTTCTCTATTAGACCTTGACCTTGGCTTATAAAGACTCAAACAAATACTAACACAGTTTCTAACAGCTCGAGGCCACATCTCTCAGATGACTAGTCCTCCTTAAAGTGAAGGTAGGGCCCCTGTCTCCCGTCTCCCAGTCTCGGTGGGTGGGAAGGTAGGAGCATAACCTCTAAGCTTTGGTTCACAAATTCAAATTGGTTTCACATGGACCAACCCCTCCTCTCCATTTTTCACTTCTCTGATTCTGCTAAGCTCCTGTTCCCTCCCCTTCTTTTAAAACATCCATCACCTCTGCACAAACTAAAGTTGAGCTCAGTTCACACTGGACTCTTCCTTATTGCAATAGCACATACTGATAAAAATCTGTCCATACCACTTTAACTAGTGTCTGCCTTTATCTTTGACATTTATCAAAAAGGTTTATATACACTTTGCAAACATTTAGATGCTTATTTTTTTAAGGAGGTCCTTACATTAAAAGCCACATTGTTGAATGACACAGAACAGTTTAGAAGGTGGTTTAGAAGGTGAAGGTGGAGTTAAGGAGGGCTCCACATTAAATATACTCACAGCGCGGATCAGCCAGCTGACCGGGATGTGTCTCCGAAAAAGGGCAGCGATAGCATTCTCCCACCACCAGCCTTTATCTGCCAAGTTGAGCATATATGTTATATATGTCTGTGTATATACATACATGCAACAGATATCTTATTTTAGCAAGGAAATATAGATAGATAGATAGATAGATAGATGGATAGACAGATATTCACTCAAGTTTTGAAGCATTGTGTACCAAGACACAATGATAATCATGTTAAAGGAAATAATTCTATTAATTATACCAGGCAAAATATAATTATGTAGCTGTCAAGGGAAGTGTCTTAATAAATACTAGGAAGAACATAGAGAACTTGAATCTTCCACACCTGTGATTTGTGCTCAGATTTAAAAAAAATACAAATTTACAATCATTTCCCAAAATTACTTTTGGACAACTTTTAAAAGTCTCTGTAGGGGATTCATTGCCAAACAAAAGTTTTCATTCAAGGATAAGTAACGGCAATACGAGAAAAAAAATGTACAAATAGAATTTCACAAAAATTTTTGAAATTCTGTGCATTAAAAGACAGTATTGGCCTGGCACAGTGACTCACGCCTATAATCCCAGCACTTTGGGAGGCTGAGGCGGGCAGATCACCTGAGGGCAGGAGTTTGAGACCAGCCTGGCCAACATGGTGAAACCCTGTCTCTATTAAAAATACAAAAATTAGCCAGTTATGTTGGCACATGCCTGTAATCCCAGCTACTCCAGAGGCTGAGACAGGAGAATTACTTGAACCTGGGAGGTGAAGGTTGCAGTGAGCTGAGATCGTGCCACTGCACTCCAGCCTGGGTGACAGAGCGAGATTCCATCTCAGAAAAAAAAAAAAGACAGTATCAACAGAGTAAAAGGCAGTTCACAGATTGAGAGAAAATATTTGCAATAATAAATTAATATACAAGTATTTAGAGAACTCCTAAAACTCAACAACAAAACAAACAGGCCAATTTAAAAATGGGCAAAGGGCCAGATGTGTTGGCTCACACCTGTAATCCCAACACTTTGGGAGGCCCAGGTGGGAGGACTGCTTGAGCCCAGGAGTTTTAGACCAGCCAGAGGAAAATAGTGAAACCCCATCTCTACAAAAAATTTTAAAATTATCAGGTATGGTGGCACATGCCTGTAGTCCCAGACCCTGGGGAGGCTGAAGCGGGAGGATTGCTTGACCACTAGAGGTCAAGACTGCAGTGAGTTCTGATTAAGTCACTGCACTCCAGCCTGAGTGATAGAGTGAGGCTCTGTCTCAAAACAAAACAAAAAAAATAGGCAAAGGACTTGAATAGACATTTCTCCAAAGAAGATATATAAATGCCCAGTAAGCACATGAAAAGATACTCCATATCATTAATCATTAGAGAAATGCACATCAAAACTACAATGAGAAGCCACCTCACACCCATTAAGATGGCTACTATCAGCCAGGTGTAGTAGCTTATGCCTGTAATTCCAGCACTTTGGGAGACCAAGGCAGGTAGACCACTTGCGCCCAGAGTTCTAGACCAGCCTGGGCAACATGGCAAAACCCTACCTCTACAGAAATTACAAAAATTAGCCAGGCATGATGGTACATGCCTGTGGTCCCAGCTATTTGGAAGGCTGAGGCTGGAGGATCACTTGAGCCTAGGAGATTGATGCTGCAGTGAGCCAAGATCCCGCCACTGTACTCTAACCTGGGCAGCAGAGTGAGACTCTGTCTTAAGAACAAAGAAAAGAAAAAACCAGGCCATGCACAGTGGCTCACTCCTGTAATCCCAGAACTTTGGGAAGCCGAGGCAGGAGGATTGCATGAGCTCAGGTGTTTGAGACCAGCCTGGGTAACATAGTGAGCCCTTGTTTCTAGTAAAAAAATATTTAAAAATGCAGGGCACGGTGGCTCACATCTGTAATCCCAGCACTTTGGAAGGCTCAGATGGGCAGATCACCTGAGGTCAGAAGTTCAAGACCAGCCTGACCAATATGGTGAAACCCCATCTCTACTAAAAATGCAAAAATTAGCCAGGCATGGTGATGGGCGCCTGTAGTCCCAGCTACTCAGAAGGCTGAGACAGGAGAATTGCTTGAACCCGGGAGGCGGAGGCTACAGTAAGCTGAGATCACGCCAGTGGACTCCAGCCTGGGTGACAAGAGCAAGACTCTGTCTCAAAAACAAAAACACACAAAAAATTTTTTCTAATTTTAAAACCACCCCCCTAAATAGCTAGAATTTGAATGTTTCTAGTGTAAAGAAAAGACAAATGTTTAAGGTGACACATATCACAACTACCCTGATGTGATTATATGAATGTAACACATTATCATATGTGCTCCCAAAATATGCACAAGTGATGTGTCTCAGTAACAAAATTAATTTTTAAAAATCCACTCTATCAATTTTGAAATAGATAATACATGATTGTTAACGGTGGTCACCTTACTGTGTGGCTCACCAGAACTTATTCCTCCTGCCAAATCCAAACTTTGTACCCTTTGACCATCCCCCCTTTTCCCTAGCCCTTAGCAACCAACATTCTACTCTCTGCGCCTGTGAGTTCCAACTTGGAGATTCCACATATAAGTGAAATCATGCAATATCTGTCACAATAGGTGGAATAACCTGACCATTCTAGTTGCTGGGTAGGAAAAGAATTACAGGAAGGTAAAAATAGTAGCAAGGAGATGAGGTGGGCTGAGCAGGCAGCAGAGGTGTGATGGGGGCTATCTCAGCAGTAGAGGTAGAGAGAATGGAGAGGCACAGTCTAGTTCTGGTGTCACAGCTGATAAGACTTAGGGAGTGAGGGGTCAGTGATGATTTCTGGTAGCAGTTGCGTGCATAGAGGTCCCATTTTCCGAGACATGGGAAACAAGGAGAGGGACAGATTCGGGTAGAGGCAGAGTTGGGTAGAAAATGGGGAAAAGAAAAGCACAAGAGATCAGCTTAGGCACGCTAAGTGTAAGATGCCTAGTAGATGTCAGAATGGAGACGCTGAGAAGATGGCTGGATGTGCCAGTCTAGGACTCAGAAGAGGCCAGGCCCGGAGATGCAACAATAACATAAACACCTCCACGGCCTTTGCTCTGTGCCAGGGACTGCTGTATTTTGTATTCATTAATTCATTTCATCCTCACAGCAGCTATTATCATCTCCGCTTTTGAGATGAGGAAACTGAAGCACAGACAGGTTAAGCTCCTTGATCGTGGTCACCCAGCTACGAAGTGACAGCACCAAGATTTAAGCCCAGGCAGGCTGGCTCTGGAGTCGAGATCTTACCCACCAGGTGTTTTGTTAAGCCTCCCCATGCCCCGTGGCATTTGTTAGTCCTCCTCATATCCTTATCCTTTCCTTGGGGGTCTTTGAGGCACTGCTGGCACCCTCCATAATGTCCAGAGACTTAATATCACAGCTCATCGCAGCCTCGAACTCCTGGGCCCAAGCCATCCTCCCTCTTCAGCCTCCCAAGTAGCTGGGACTACAGGCACATGCCACCATGCCTGGCTAAAAGCAGTTTAGCAGTGTTTCATTAAATGCATATTGGTAGATTAACTTAGTTGCTTTTAATTGCTCATACCTTAGATTCTACTAATCAAGTTTCGCAAACAACTTGAGTTGCAAAATGAAAGCCAGTCATTTTTAATAAATATACATGTGATTATAGGCATTCTATTAAAAAACTCAGTAATTGCCATGCTGTGGTTTGGGTACCGCTGGTTGAGAACCCGTCCTATACATAGCTGACATTTGAGAAAATGTGGAAGAAATACATTAGGATAAAGAACTGTTTACTGTGGACACTGATATATACTCAATCACCATCTTCCTGATAAAGCTTTATGTAAAAAGGTAAGAATAAACAACAACACTGGCTGGGCGCATTGCTCACGCCTGTAATCCCCAGAACTTTGGGAGGCCAAGGTGGTGGATCGCCTGAGGTTGACAGATTCGAGACCAGCCTGGCCAACATGGTGAAACCCCATCTCTACCAAAAACACAAAAATTAGCCAGGTGTGGTGGTGCATGCCTGTAATCCCAGCTACTCAGAAAGCTGAGGCATGAGAATCGCTTCAGCCCGGGAGGCAGAGGTTGCAGTGAGCCCAGATTGTGCCACTGCATTCCAGCCTGGGCAGCAGAGCGACACTGTGTCTCAAACAAACAAACCCAAAAACAAAAACGTCAATAAGGGTTCATCAGATGAGCAACACTAAACTTCAAGATACTCCTTATATATATCCTTTTGCTTGATTCAGCTGCATGCTGAAAACACGCACAGAGCTTGCCTTTCTCTGGGTTTCCCACATACTGTGGAACTAAATGGTGTTCCCCTGAGATCTGGGGAAGGGCAGTGGGGATGTCAATGAACAGAGCAATTGGGCCAGGACCCAGGAGAGCAATCTGAGAATTTCCTCTCCAACTACTAGCTGTCATTTCCTCTCACAGACTATTTCCTTCTCTGCCTAATGAATGGAGTTAATAATAACAGTCCTGAGTAAAAGGACGTTGTGAGTGTCTAAGAAGAAGACGTGAGGATGTGCATGGTAAGCCAGAAAGTGCTTTACAAATGTTGATTGATTAACAGCATCATATATTCCCTAGATTATCACAGTAGTTTCCAAATGGTCTTCTGCTTCCATCTTAACCTAACACAGTCCAGTCTCTACAGAGCAGCAAAAGTAATAGTTAAAAATGTATATCACATCTGTTCATTTCCTGGCCTACAACCCCCCTACAGCTTCCATTATGCTTAAAATCCAAACTCTTCACTGTGACCCTGCACCATGGCCTCAGCCTCTTCTTCACTTCTAATGTCACTACCCACTTACTCCATGCTCTAACCACACTGACTTTCTTTTGTTTCTGAAATCCACCAAGCTTATTATTCCTACCTATGGCCTTCATCCTTGCGGTAGGTCCACCAGAAATGGTCTTCCCCTGGTTTCTGCAGAACTAGCTCCTGGATCACATGGGTCAGGCCTTCTCTGATCCTCTGACCTGTACTAACCACTCCACCTCCTCTTTCACTCTCTGTCACAGCTTCCTATTTTGCTTTCTTCCTTTCTTCCTTCCTTCTTTCCCTTCTTCCTTCCTTCCCTCACTCCTTTCTTCTCTCTCTTCTTTCTCTTCCTTCCTTCCTTCCCTCCCTCCTTCTCTCTCTCTTTCCTTCTTCAGACTTTCACTCATATTGCCCAGGCTAAAGTGCAAGGGCACAATCTTGGCTCACCACAACCTCCACCTCCTGGTTCAAGTGATTATCCTGCCTCAGCCTCTGGAGTAGCTAGGACTGCAGGCATGCACCACCATGCCCGGCTAACCTATTTTGCTTTCTTTGTAGCGCTTATTGCTACCTGAACTCATCATCATTGCTTCCGTGCATACTGTCCATTTCCTCCCCCTAGGATGGAAGCCCCTGCCATATAGTGGGTGTTCTGTGTGTTCTGTATGCTGGGTGAGTGAAGGAAGTACTTGGATAGAACTGAACAATAACGTAGCTTAAATTAGGCAGGAGTTTGTTTTGATTACCTCGTTCATCACCAGAAACTGTAAACTTGTGTGGGCTCTGACCGGTCCATAATCCTACATAGCCAATAAAAGTAGTTCCGGTGAATGCAATCTGGAATCAAGAGATACATGGGTCATTTCACCATTCCAATCAAATACATCGAAATCACCTGTTTTGCCCTACAATGTTTGGATTTTTTTCCTGTAAGTTCCAAAATAATAGAATAAAGCTCTGAAATAGCCTTCTAAGACAGAGGTTCTTAACCTTAAGTTGAGGTGGGGGGCGTGGTCCATACATAGATCTTAGTGGATTTATGACTTTGGATGGGGAAAAAAAAGATGCATTTTCACTAACCCTAACTGAAATTTAATTCCTTCTGTAATGAATACATGCAACAAATCACACAATCCTAGTGGTGCCTATAATTTTGTCACTAGTAGGAATCACAGGTATTTTCACATACACAATGTTGACTGCAGATATTTTGAAACACTGTCCATAATTTACTAGTTTGAAAACATGGTAGTTATTAACCCCACTGCTAAACCTTACTATTTAATGTGTTAAGAAAAAGTATAACATTGAAATGGCTGATTTCAACACAACTGATTTCCTTTGTTATCCCACGTATTTTATTTTATGTATTTATAAAACATTATTCACCAAAGGGGTGCACAAAGCAGATTAAGAGGCCCCATCCTAGAAGTGGCAATTGGAGTCTTATTGTAAAACTTGATTTGATGATAAGAGATAAATATCATGTAATTTATAAGCTCTGTGAAGTTAGGAGAAACAAGTGGGACTGTTCACCAATAATAATCACATTTAAATTTTAACTATTGAAAAATCCTTTCACATAGCTCTTTCATTTAATCCTCATAACTATCCCATGAATTATAGGGATCACCTCCACTTTAAATTAAGGTCATGAGCTCCAGTGATTGCAAGATACTACTATGTAATCTGCAGGAGAAAAGTCAAACTCTATGTCACTGAGGCTGGAGTACAATCATGACTCACTGCAGCTTTGCCCTCCTAGGCTCTAGTGATCCTCCCACTTCAGTTTCCCAAGCAGCTGGGACCACAGGCTTGTGCCACCAAACCTAATTTATTATTATTATTATTATTTTGGTTTTCCTAGAGATAGGGTCTGCCTATGCGGCCCAGGCTGGTCTAAATCCCTGGGATCAAACAATCCTCTGTCTTGGCTTCTCAAAGTGCTGGGATTACAGGTATGAGCCACCACAGCTAGCCTTTATCAGTTATTTCTGATAGCAAATTTTATTTTTCAGTTTATTTATTTATTTATTTTTCTGTAAGCTGTTCCATGGCAAAAATTTTATTTTTCAAATAAGTTCTTTGGCCAGGTGTAGTGGCTCATGCCTGTAATCCAGCACTTTGAGAGGCCAAGGCCGGAGGATCACTTGAGGCCAGGAGTTTGAGACCAGCCTGGCCAACATGGTGAAACCCCATCTCTACCAAAAATACAAAACTTAGCCAGGTGTGGTGGTGTGCACCTGTGGTCCAAGCTACTCAGGAGGCTAAGGCAGGAGAATTGCTTGAATCCAGGAGGTAGAGATTACAGTGAGGTGAGATCGTACCACTGCACTCCACCTTGTGACAGAGCAAGACTCTGTCTTGAAAAAAATAAAAAAGTACTTAAAATAGTATTTGACTCATATTGTTCAATAAAAGTTAACTAATACTGTGATGTTTTAAGAAATATATAGCCCTAGATTGATATTTTCCTTAGAAAAATTAAATCAGTAATGTTTTTCACTTAATTATTTATTTTTACCTTATCTGGTTGTAGAAATAATTTAAGGTGGCCGAATTACAAGGGAGAATGCCATGGCCTTAGTTTTATAAAATGACCTCAGCCCTCAGACTTACTAAGGGCCTCCATGAGTGCCTCCATCTCCACGCATGACAGTAAAGCAGAAATAAGTCTACCTTGTGACTAAAGCCCTTACAAATGTAATTATCAGATAATAAAAAGTAATTATATGGCCACTGTATTTGCATGACACGGTGACTGTAACATGAGGGCAACCCTCATGTTAGGGTCACTCTTAAAGGGCTGAGAAAATTGAAGTTATGAGATCAAAATCACATCGTAGTTTTCAATTATGATACATAATTTTGAGATATAATTTATGAGATATTTTATCTTACAGCTCTGAAAATCTGTCTCTACTTATGTTTGTACTTCTCAATTGTTTCTGCCTAGTTGGTTAACATAAACAAACCCTTAGCAGGGAATTTTAAATTTCAGCCTAATTGCCTGGTGCAGTGTCTCACACCTGTAATCCCAGTGCTTTGGGAGGCCAAGACAGGTGGATTATCTGAGCTCAGCAGTTCAAGACTAGCTTGGGCAACATAGTGAAACCCCATCTCTACTAAAAATACAAAAATTGGCTGGGTGTGGTGGCGCCCTCCTGTAGTGCCAGCTACTTAGGAGGCTGAGGTAGGAGAATCCTTTGAACCTGGAAGGCAGAGGCTGCAGTGAGCCGAGATTACACCACTGCACTCCAGCCTGGGTGACAGAGCGAGACTTTGTCTCAAAAATAAAAACTACAATAATGTTAATGACAATTTACAGCCTAACTAAGGCTGAATTTAAAAACAAAAACTACCAACAGGCCCAACGCCTGGGTTCTGGTCCTCCCTCTGACATCTCTCTGCCTTGTGATTTGGGGCAGGTCAGGCTTTGTGAAGCTAGGCGCCCTCATCTAGAAAGTGAAGATAAAAATGCTGACTTATGCCTGCTTTGCAGGGCTGCTGGGAGAGTCAAATGAGGTCCTGTGTATGAAAATACTTTTAAGATTATATACACGACACAAGAATGAGAGATGAATTATTTTGTGGATAACCTGTTCTTAATTTAGTGAAACAATTTCTTAGCCGTGAGTCCTCCATAGAAAAGCAATACCCAGTGTAAACTGTCTAGATTCAGTAACAGTAACCTGAGTACTGAGAGTAAAGCTATCTCTGTCGACTATTTCTCTATAGACTATTTGATGGAAACTCCAGGAAAAACAAAAGCAAATGAAGCAACAACTATTAAAGTGAGTTTTAGAACAGTTGAAATGATTTTCATTGCATTTATTCCTTTGTCTATTTGTAAGAGTATTAGCTCATTATGAAGAAAAAACATGAATAAATAATAAACAATATTATCCCATCAGTCAGTAATAACAATATTTAGCATATTTCCTTTGAGAATTAATTATGCATTTGTATTATCATTACCATTTAAAATCATTTTTAAAGTAATTCAGCTAGAAATCACATTGTTAATAGTGGCAAAGTGAAGAAACAGGACTGGAAAGGAGAAACTTTTACTAACATTTCTGTACTGTTTGAACTTTTTATGAAAAAGAGTGTTTGTAAAAGTAGATGACTAACCGACTAGTTGGTAAATGAGTTTTCAGTATTTGTGAATCAACCCCTAAATGCAAAGAACACAAGGAACATAGTCCTTGTCCTTACAGTCAAAATCCGGCTTTTGCGTGCTGTATTCTGGTTTACAGCAAAACATGCTGTGTGTACGCAATGAACATTGATTAATTCTGTCTCTCTAGAATTTTACACAGTGACAACAGCACATGCTAGATTATACTTTTAATGGACCATGCTATAAACAAAAAATCTAATTTTTTAAAGATCATACATAAGAGAGTGGTGTGGTCAATCATACTTGCAGAATGAAGGACCATTTATTATTTGGCTACAACTTATCAGGCACCTACTACATGGTTTTACATAGACTACTTCATTTAACATATGTAACTATCTCAGTAAAGTAGTTATGAGCCTCGACGAGCTGCAGTCTGCCAAATTATTATATGAGTAATTTCTCAGGTTCACAAAGGAAGTACAGTAATTGATAGAATCAGGATTCAAACCTGGGACTGTCAGATCCCAAAGTTGGGTGTTCCTAGTTATGGCACTACCCAGCCCCTCCCTATTCCAAAAGCAGCCTGGGCATGGGAAAGCAGAGGAAAGAGCTGACTCTGCATAAGCAGATGATTGATCACTCTCTAAAAGAGATGTCTCTAAGGAAAACTGCGTGACCTCTTTGAGTAGATGCTCAATAATAATAAATGACTGTCCTTCCTATAAGCATAACTGATGTAAACCTCTCTCTGGGATTTGTTTTTCCAGGAGTGTGATTTTTTTGTGTCTTACACTGATAGCACGCTTAAGTTAGCAGGTCATTCAAATGACAGCTAACTTGAGTTAGCAAACCTTTCTGATTTCTTATCTTATATGGTACAGACTATACCTGCCCATTCTTTAAGAATTGCACATCCACGGTCAACTTGCGTAAGATATTCCCAAAAGGATAATCCAGATTCCGACCATGGTAAATGTGGCCTCTGGAGTCTTGAGCCACAATACTGGTGCAGAATCTGAGAAAAGGGAAAAGTCCAACACGAATGAATAAGACAAATAAGAACAAAAGGAAAAGGAGTTTTTCATTTGTAAAACAAGTCCTCAAAGTAAAACAGTTTCTCTTCCTTATAACTGACGTATGTGCTATAATGCTTGTACAAGAATATAGATTCAAAATTCAAGATGAAACATACAACTGGATACAACTCATCTGTGTTCATTCAGTATTTCTAGGATCTTTGCCCTTAGCACAGAGGGATGGCATCGTAAGCATAGTAAGTTAAGAATTTCATCCTCAGTTTAAGTCCTAAGTGAAACTAACTTATCCTGAGCTCAGGATACCTCTGAACTCTGCTTTTTCCTCTGCTTGGTAGTATGCACTCTATTTAACACATTATTCAAAGCCAGCTCAAGCTCACCTCTACATCTATGAATTCCTCAGAGCAAGTAGAGCAGCACTAAACCATTGTCTCACAAATGTTTTACTTTGTCCCCTTGGGAAAATGGCTGGCACATTAGGGGCTTGGCATTTTTTCTGTCTCTCTCCCAGCTCCTTGCACAGAGATAATAATAATTAAAAAAGGGGAATCTCTATGAACGTAAGTATTCTGAGAAAAGAGGAGGAAGCTTGTTAAATATCTTAATATTCATATTCTCTGAGAATATTTAATGGTATGTGAAAAAATATTTATATACAGTATGTCCAATACCAGGGGGAAAAGAAATATATATCCACATGAACAAAACTGAGAGAAAATATCCTGAAGGGTTTTTCTGGTCATTTTTTAATAACAGAATGGTGGTTAGCTTTGTTCTTTTTACTTTTCTACATTTACTGATTTTCTACAATGATTACATGTTACTTTTATAATTGGAGGAACAAAGTGTTACTTTTTGGTTGTTTGTTTAAAGATGGAATTCCCTCTAAGGTTTCTGTTTTTTATTTGTTTATTTATTTATTTTGAGTCTCTGTCACCCAGGCTGGAATGCAGTGGCGCCATCTCGGCTCACTGCAGCCTTGACTTCCCAGGCTCAAGCCATCCTCCTATCTCAGCCTCTCAAGTAGCTGGGACCCAGGTGCAAGCCACCACGTCCGGCTAATTTTTTTGTAGAGACGAGGTTTTACCATGTTGCCCAGGCTGGTCTCGAACTCCTGGGCTCAAGAGATCCAACCACCTCAGCCTCCCAAAGTGCTGGGATTACAGGCACGAACCACTGTGCCCGGCCTCCCTCCAAAGTTTCTGAGCTTAACTTCAAAGAGTTCAGGTCAGGGAGGGGACTGGTAAGACATGGGAAGTACCAAAGCAGAGTTTGTAGAATCTGTCTCAAAGGTGATTTTTCAAAATTGACAAGATAGCAATACCTTCATATCATGCCCAAATGTTGTAGTGTGATGTAGCAGTGCACAAGCGCCGGAGACAAGTGAGGAAACAGGCTCTGCTCTGAGAGGCACTGCAGCCACTGGAGGTTCACATGCTTTCAGCACTCACCAGCCACCTGACTTCCAGCAAGGTGGCCCCTCTGAGGCTTGGTTTCCACATCACAAAACAGATGATACCATCTTCCCCACGGGGCTGTGTTCATGAAGTGCCTGGCACCCAGTAGGCTCACTAAAGAGTAGCTAGTATTATTCTAATTCAAGAAAGCTTACTTCCAAAATGAGAAGAAAGCATTTCCTTTGTTAATGCTAGTGAATTGAAGGGTGCTTTTTATTAGGCAATTCAATACATCCCTTAGTATCAAATCCAAAAGTTAAAATATTTTTACTAGAACTTTTGCTTTAATCTGTTTGAATATGGTGACTCCAACAGATGAAGGTAAAAATGATTCGTGATTTTTCATTGAGAAAGCCGTAACTTAAAAATAGGAAAAAGAGGTAGGAGAGGGAGGTGGTAAAATTATAATAACTTAGTTCAACTGAAAAGCACTTTATTTACCAAACCTGTGTTTTTTTCTGTGCCTGAAAGCATTTCCTGAAGAGGAAGGCAGTCACAGTGCTGCTTTGCTTACTCTGCCTAGGTGTTCTAGGAAGATGCCTGGGCCAGTAAACTTTCATTATTCCAAGATCTTTTCTACCCCCATCACCTTTAGGCAGCAAGAAGCTCTAAGTATGTACAAGATGTTAGGAGATGAGGCTAGTCTGGTGGCAAAACAGTAAGTATTAAAGGGAGAAATCAAGTCAAACCTCTTTATTCCAAGACCAGTCACTGAGACCATAAACCTCTGGTGTCCCCCTGCACTTTGCGTGGGATCAACCGCACACTCCATGTTACTTTCATTTCTGGGTGCACTTTAAAATATTTATTTATTTATTTATTCATTCATGTATTTATTTTGAGACGGAGTCTCGCTTTGTCGCCCAGGCTGGAGTGCAGTGGTGCTATCCCCGCTTACTGCAACCTCCGCCTCCCGGGTTCAAACAATTCTCCTGCCTCAGCCTCCCGAGTAGCTGGGACTACAGGCGTGTGCCACTATGCCCGGCTAATTTTTTGTATTTTTAGTAGAGACAGGATTTCACCGTGTTAGCCAGGATGGTCTCCCAAAGTGCTGAGATTACAGGCGTGAGCCACCTCGCCCAGCCCCTATATATATATATGGAATCTCCCTTTGACTCCCAGGCTGGAGTGCAATAGGGCCATCATGGCTCACTGCAACTTCTGCCTCCCGGGTTCAAGCCATTCTCCTGCCTTAGCCTCCCGAGTAGCTGGGATTATAGGCACCCCACCCCCTCCACCCACTACACCCAGCTAATTTTTTTGTATTATTAGTAGAGACGGGGGTTTCACCATGTTGGCCAGGCTGGTCTTGAACTCCTGAGCTCAGGTGTTCTGCCCACCTAGGCCTCCCAAAGTGCTGGGATTACAGGCGTGAGCCACCGCGCCCGGCCTGGGTGCACATTTTGTCATGCCCACTTTCCGGTCCAAACACTGGCTGGCGCCATTAGAGCAGTTTTCCCTGTGGTCCCATCCCTGGTGGACACAGACACTTCAACCATGACACACATGCAGGGCGACAAATAAGGGCAGAGACGAGCCACTGCCAGTATAGAGCTGGAAGGCCACTGAGTTCACTAAAGGGTCCAGATGAGAGGAGGCTTAGTTTCAAAAACTTCCTGGAAAAGTTCGTTTTGAGCAGAATTTTAAAAGTAGGATGCTATCTGGATTGGGGGAGAGAAAACCCGGGGCTACAGGGAGAGAAGTTCAGTGTTGAGTCAGAGAAGCTGCTTTCCCTCTCGAAGCCTACGATCTGCAGCTCAGATTTACCCAGAGACGCGGAGGAAGCGCTGGAGGTTTCTGGGCAAGCAGGCACCACCCTGTTTTTATCACACGGAAAGCATGTCTCCTCCTGCTAGTCCGTGTCAGGAGGCCCCCCGCCGCAAGCCCCGCGTCACTCCGCACCGGCTTGGGGCACTCACGCGGAGGACTCGTAGGCCAGGTTGACCAGGA